>CALNHX010010914.1:0-36268 GCA_940337035.1 Agriotes lineatus | reverse complement strand
AGCTGTTACCGATTTCTACATTTCTGTTTGTTCAAGATTGTATAATTTCTATTTGATTTTGCCTTAACATCGTACCATTGAGTTACATTTATGCTATATGATTAACTGCTAATTGCATACAAGATTTACTACAGTGGATCGTTGGCTTATAACAAGTCAACTACTTAATAAACAACATAATATCTTAGCTTGCTTAGTTTCAAAGTTTAAAAACGTGTTTCCTTTAGTTTAAATTTTCTCGAAAGATGTAACAAATACATATTTTAAACTATTGTATTCTATATCAGAGCATACTTGAATTCTTTGTAATGTAAAAATGTTCTATTTTGCTAAAAGTTACCTCTTATTCAGAATTGCTATAATGCAGGTGATTGGACCAGGAGTCAAATTAGAAAATATTTTATCAACTTTAGAACACCTAACAAATAATTTAAGATGTCTGTATCTATACAAAATAGTTTAAAAAAGCAAGATAATTGGTCGGGAAAAATTAGTAGTGTGTTACCTAATAATTAGACAAGTAAACCATAATATTTAAGTTTTAACACTAAACTAGTAGTTGGGGTTTACTAGCTCATTAGTTACACATGCTGGCTACTGCTCCAAGGTTTGCAGGTTCGATTCCTGTTTCTGGTGAAGATAAAAAACTCAAATATAAGCAAAGACGACCGCATCTACGTTAGGAACGGCAAAAGTTAGGACGGCGTACTAACGTTGCCACATTTCCTATGTTTGACATTCTGGTTGAACATAACCTCGATATTACACCGAGCACCGAGTTCCGAGTCGAAGTAAGTTTTCAGGACCCTGAAGTTTTCTATTACCTACTGTATTGTGATTAGAAGAACATGGGTATAGTTTTTTTAGTGTGTGATAAACTGTTTTCGAGACAGGGCAGCTTAAACACCCATCGCAAAGAAGTTCACAGTTTAGAAAGCTTTAACATCGAGTATAGTGGAATAAGTAGTAATTACAAATGCTTAGAAGACAATTGTAATGCAGCATTTATTGGTAGTGCTCCATTAAGACTTCACTTAAAGACAAAACATAATAGGTATAAATGATGAAGAACTTAAAATTGAATTCCTACGTTATCAAGGTACATACATTAATTTCAATCTATTTTATATTTACAATTATTCCACCTGCACCCATCTAGCTCGCTTATCCGTCTTTTGTTGCTCTCACAAAGTGGCCATAGAAGTGATTTTAAACCCTGTATATATATTTTTTTAGATTTCAAGAAGTGGCTAACTAAGGAAAAAGAGAAGAATATTCAGCACTTTTATTAAAGGAACAGAAACTAAAAAATCAAAAACTACTTCAGTTAGGCGAAGTTATTTTTATTGTTTTCGATCAGGTAGGTACTGTGTCTAGGATCTTCTGTGTCTTGGAGTGTGATAAAGAAATGAGAATTTGCATTTTTAAATTTCAAACGTTTTTCAGGCTTTCTACCTGAAGTATTACAAAATCGGCAACGCTTCCCAATAAGTCAAAGGTCATGTAGGACTGCCAAATTTTGCACCAGTACTGTCATTGTCAATGAAGACAGCAATACTGGAAAATGCAATGTAGAATATTATAAGAGGCATTACGGACATTAAAATGAAATTATATCCCAGAGGCAACCAACTAGATAAGGAAGTAATACCATCAAAGTTTTTAAAAGAATTATCAAACTAACAAAAGGAGATACTTCAGAACTAGAGAAAAATATCCGTGCAAGACATCTGAAACGATAAAGAAGCTGACCTGCGATTAATTAAATAAAATAATCAATGGTAGTAAAAAAATCGCAGATTAACCCCCTTAAAGTTCGTACTACACGGAAGCTCTTATATTCCAATAGACGCAAATTTGCCCTTACCCCCCAACGTTGGTGGAGTTTTCGTCGTTCGTCGATGTCGATTCTGTGACTTGTCTAGTGTATACTAGTCTCCATTAGCAAAAGAATGAACTGCACCTGGTGCATAGTTATCGGTGCATTTTTAAATTTTGCTGATAATATAATGTGTTCATTGTTTTAAATTGTATAACTAGTTAGTCAAAGTTTAAAATATCCAAAGCTTGCCAAATTTCAATTTTATAGTTAAGTACTCGTATGTAAAACAACGCTTATTTTATAACATCTCGCGTGAAAGCAAAAACGAACATAATTGATTTTTAGGTAATTGCCATTTATACAGAGATCCCAAGCGTTACACAAAATACGGCATTTTCTAACTGGTTTTATAAATTGAGAACGCTTACGTTCCCCGAAAAACGTCCGTATTTCCTTTCTCGGAAAAGAATTACGTGTGAAAGTAATTAAAATGCATTGTAATATATTGAATTTAGATGTATAGGACATTCCATGTGCACCACCTTTGTACTTAAAACTTTTAAATACACAATATTTATTTAACTCTCATAGTTTTAGAAATAGACCGTGTATATAGTTTACCTTTATTTCGGTATAGCTAGAACGGTTTATTGTTCCTGCTTTTAAATAGTGTAAAGTTAACTTTTTTGTTATTTTTGTATAGCCTATATAGCTAAAATAGCGGTGCAATATTTCTTTTTTTAAGTACTATAGTGTTAATTTAACTTGTGTTTTTTATTTGTTCAAAATCAAATATGAAAAATCAATTTTTATTTTTTATCTCTTTTATTCTATATATCTACCTAGTACCATCCCATAGTAGGAACTACCTACCTAAACTATTAGTTTAGCCTTACTGTCCGATCTACAAAAATTAGTTGACAACCCCTTAGGAAGTCTCTGAATCCGCCTATGATGTATACAAAAACCGATTAAATTAATTGGCAGAAATCCATAATAAAGCAATATCCCTATGCCTTTTTGAGTAGATAGCTTGGGTATTTACCCATTTTTTTACAGATATGTAAGTACTACTCAACTTTCGTCTAAAACAAATTCTTCAAATTTATGTTCAGCTTTAAGCCAGTTTACAGGACAAATGTGGACAAATAGCATTACGCACTGTGAAGTCATAATCAAAAAGGATTGCTCAAAATAAAGTATGATTAAAAATTATCTTCATCTAGTATGGCTATGGAGTAGTTCCTAATTTATGAATGCAACTATGTTTATACATAAATGTCAAACTTGACATTTGATTTTTAAGTGACTTATAGCTGCATTCATAAATTAAAAACTATTCCATAGCCATACTAGCTCAAAATAATTTTTGATCATACTATATATTATTATACAATGGCTATATAAGCTCCACGTTGGGCTAGCCATATATTTATGTAATGCACTACGTTGGGAGACTATATTATATTATAATACTAGCTCCTCTTACTACTACATGACATTTATTATGTATTTGATATTTTACTTAAAACTTGCCCTTTATTAATGCAATGCCCTTTCTAATTAAATAATAATTTCTTTCAAATCAAGTTCTCTTATCTCAGGGTGGTTCGCGAAATCAAGATCTCTATTAATTGAATTTTAATATTATAGTTAATGACATTTGCTGTCAAACCGATTTTCAAAACTCACCAAGCCAGGTATTGACAATTGTATATTACATTGACACACATATTAATCAATTCACCTATGTAAGCACTATATCAAGTCCATTTTGACATTTTCTTTTACTGATTGTTATTTAAAATACTTTCATAAACTTGTTACACAAACCTTAATAACTTCTTTTGCTTTTTTACTGCCAAAATACAACCAAGAATGGATCCTGATGTCGACAGTCTGCAACACCTACTGCCCACTCTTCTAACGGTAACGCCTATGCTGATCCGGAAACCCTAGAACTGCATCCGTCTCGTCAACAACCCCTTTAGCTCCTAGAATCCAATCCTTCTTCCTTTCAAATGTCACCGTCACACCGATTAACTCCTGGTAAGTTCCAATACTATGATGTTCCAAATCTAACCTTGGTCTTTTTACAGATAGTCCGACGACTCTAGTAATATCCTCCAAATTATCCAAATCAAATAGTTACTTGTAAGCACTTCCAATAATCTCCTTTATGCAGGAACAAATCCAAATATCTTCAAATAATGTAACCATAGGTATTTGTCTATTTCCAATTAACTGTATTTGTATAATATCTTTACTGATTATATTCTTCCAATAACTTCAATTAATATTTTCATATAAAATACCACGTAGATCTGTTTAAGGCCCTTTTAAATTTGTATAAACCAAATAATAATACAAATTTAAAGCATTAATTTCTGTTTGTTATTGATCAAAATTTGTAATTTTCAAGATACATGTCTGCTTTTACATGAGTTGTTTTTGTAACTAATTAAACAAAATTTTCTTTCTTGTTAGATACAATTCTTATTGCACACTTATTTATTTTAAATATCCTATTATTACATGCTATTAATTCTTATCATTCTAACAAATACATTTGTCAATCGTAACCTTGGCTTGAACTTTATAAAAATTTTCTGTAACCATTAAATTAGTATATTCAATTAATATCAAAATCTCCTCTCTCATTGTCTCAATTAAATTTATTAATAATACTTAAAATTTAACGCCCATCAAGATTTAATTATAGCAATCTTCCAAATGTATTCGTTTTAAATATTTCTTTATTGTAATTGATTACAATGCCTCATGTACCATAATAATATAGACACTTTCAACGTGGAAAATATTCCTCCCATTTTCATATCCTTAGCACCGGAGAACGATTTTGAATTTTCTTCTGAATTTGAAACTTTTTTTCTATTTATACAGTATAGCGAATTTATTAGGTACTTTAGTTATTTGTGACGGTTATTAATATACTTACCGGCATTAATTTTCACAAATTAAATTTTTATAAACCTTCAAATTCGGTATCCGTTTTGATATGTGCTTATAGCAACTAAACCTCACTCTAATTATAATTAGTTTTGTCATTAGATGTAAGGTGCAGTCGTGTTCAAAAATGTGTTGTACAGAAACAGTTATAAGTTTATTGGCGGTTTTTCTTTTACTCAACAAAGGCTAACATTGCATCATTAACTAGGTAGAGACCCAGAGGTATACCTTCAAAATATTTGTATATACAACACTGTCTTGAACTTTGTGTAATTAATTCATAATCACAAAGCACACATGCTGTACAACACTTTAATGAACACGACTGTACAGTCCGAAAAAGAACATCACTTCCAGGTATACTCCTTAGTACTATCCTTAGTGCATGCCAAATTGTCGATAATTCTGTAGAGTGCACGAAGTGCACGAGACAAAATTAGAATTAATTTGGGATGCGAGAGGGGTATTTTGCAAACTATTTCCCGAACAAAAGTTAACAGGGTCTTCTTCCCCCTCTAATTTGGCCAATTTGGCAGTGGTTTCGGAATATAGTAGGTAAGGACAGTGGGAATCTCATTAATCCATTCATTTGCGTCACTGATTAGATGGTGAGGCAATTATTGCATAATTGGGATCTGATTGAATGAATCTCACAAATTTAAAAGATTTGATTGGCTTAAAGTATGCGAGATAAATAGTCAGGAACATTTACTTACAATAATTTAACCTTAACCTCACATGGTTTCCTGGATAGCCTAAACTCATTATTAAAATGTTTGAGTTCATAAACCCTTTTTAACGAATTTCATATGGTAATGTACTACATTTCTACATACAAAATCGTTTAGTAATGTGGTACTTTGCACCATAGTAACCATTACAGCAACGACAATTCGTTTTACGTTTGGCAATAGTGAAATGTATTGTTGATGACACAGTACGTCTATGTCTAATTCGAGGTTAACAGGTTAGGTTTTGCGCAAGTCTGTGTCAAAACTGACGCAAATTGTAACCTGCTAACCTCGAATATGATATAGACTTACAGTGTCACTAACAATACACTTCAGTTCTACCAAATGCAAAACATCAAACGGAGCTGCTTATGTTTTAGTACATAAACACCACTTCTGCTCAGGTTAGTTATGTTTTGACATTTAATATCACTTTTACATAAAAATTTAATATTCCACATTGCTATGTGAAATGAGATCAAATAGTATATGGAATGCGTTAGAAAAGTGGTTTCACTAAAGTTGTACTCAAACTAGCCATACGTATTGTGTAAAACTTCACTTTTCTAAAGTTGTTGAGTAACATACTATTGTTTATGTTCATAGTATGTTTTAATTTACTCTGTGTATATTATACATTGTAACTAAATATTAAAGTTATAAAAGCGTATCTTTAGAATTATTCCGATTGATTATTAATATAGTATTCTTCTCGTGCATTAATATAAATGGTTCGTTATTGAAAGTTTACCTTCTTCTATTCTTAAATTATTTAAACCAAATTCTTAGAGTTAGAAATTATGTAAAACGCAACAAGCCAGTTTCATTATTTTTTCTTTTTGTTGCATCTGAATTTAAAGCCATTAAAAACAAAGTAAATATTTAAACGTCTCATAATATGTATATGATTTTAAAACGAAAATGCTGCAATAGCTAAATTAACAAATAGTGTTGGTTTTACACCACCTGGTAAAGGTAGTGTACTCGTCGAGGACTAAATAGCCCAATTTTTGATGTAATTATTCTTCCACCCTTTTTATTTTTTGTAACTATAATACATAGAACCTGTCAGGCCATTTTATTTTTCTTTCATTCCTATAGCTATGTAACCATTTCGAACAGTTTTGGGACAGAGTTGGCGAGTCTGCCTGTATATCGGGTCCGTTTCGGTCGTATTTTACCATAAAATATTTCAGCTTTTCACATCAAACAAAAACTCAAACACGCACGTGGCTTTTGGTTTCATTTAAAGGATTAGAGTACCGCTAGAATCTCTATGCCGCTGTTTGTAAAGCTGTTCGCCCCATCGCGTGTAAGAACGCTTGTTTTCAGAATATTCAAAAATACAGTCTATGAGAGCAAGCAGGATAATTTCTACCTCTGTCGCTTTCTATCGATAACGTGTTGTCGAGTCTAACGCGGGCTGCGTTGTGATTGGTTACACCTGGCACGCGCGAGACCGGCAGCGAGGGCCACAATCGTGGCTTGTGATTTTGAGTCAGACGGTTATCTGCAAGTGTGAAAGTGACGGTGTGTGCTCTGGGTGCTGGGTTGTTGTCCTAATCAGCCGATGCCGCTCGATCAGTAATTACGAAGGCTTGTTTAGCTAATATTTCCGTCATCTGGTATGGGATCCTTCTCTCGAGCAGGCTAATTAACGGCTCCTCAGGTTTGTGGTCGACAAGAGGGTGTTACGCAACCATTCCCGAATAAATTAAAGAAATTCCTTGGACGTCACCGAGTGCCATCCACCCCAAGTCAAATGACAGCCGTAGCGATAGTCGTCGCCCGCTTCTCGCACTTAACGTTCACGCTAGGAGGCTTAGCCGGTCAGGTATTTTGTTTTTTTTATTTGTACACTAATCGACATGTGTTGCCGCCAGTGGGCCAATTTTTGTAACTAATTAAACATGCCTGCGAACAGCATTTAACCAAAGCATTGTGCATTCATTGTTGCATTTCACTTTTATGTACTTAATTAAATATATTTGCTAACAGCACTAAACCAAAGCATTGTGCGTTCATTACTGCATTTCACTTTTGTGTACTTAATTAAATATATTTGCTAGCAGCATTTAACCAAGGCATTGTGCGTTCATTGCTGTATTTCACTTTTATGTATTTAATTAAATATACTTGCTAGTAGCATTTTCTCAAGCATTGGGCGCTCATTTTTTTAATTTACCTGTACATATGTATATACGGATGTTAGATAAAGCGTTTCCAGCTGAGCCTATAGTTATTCTTTTTAGGGTAAGCCCTTTATACCTCTACGAGTGTATTGTTGTGTGCGGCGACCATTTTGACCCTATTGTTACTTTAGGCCATAATTTTGGCCTAATAGATTTGTTTACTGCATTTAACTTATGATTAGCCCTGGTATGTGTGCATGCTTATTTACAGGGTGATTCCGTCTCTATGTCAAAATCGATATAAGGTGAGACCTGGGAGTGGTTTATGAGTGTTGCAGGTAGGTCGACGCGCTGTCGTTACACTGTCATTCCCAGAGTTAGTACTTGAGTATTTCTACCGCGTTTGGCTTTCAAGATTCGGTTAAGCGTGGGTTGTTCCCGATTAAATTTTGTGGCGCCCATTTATTTTGTAACATCCTATACATACCGTTACGCTTGCCCTGTGGTGTACCGTTTCCAGGACCACGCCCATCTCCCTGAGCTCATTCGAGCCGTGGCTTTTAAGCCTGCTTTGTGCGATTTCCAGGGTAAGTGAGGACTTTTCCCGGACATGTTTAAGTATTTGGCACTCACTCACTCGTGAGTATCGTTAAAACAGTTTGATACCGTAACAAACCAGCGTTAGAACATATGTATAGGTATATAAAT
Organism: Agriotes lineatus; assembly: GCA_940337035.1. Classification (NCBI taxonomy): domain Eukaryota; kingdom Metazoa; phylum Arthropoda; class Insecta; order Coleoptera; family Elateridae; genus Agriotes; species Agriotes lineatus. The sequence goes on along the minus strand of CALNHX010010914.1, from coordinate 27,905 downwards.
GTCAGGCGACGTACTGTATACTACTGTAGTATTTTGTATTCCATTTGACCTAACCGTTTTTGCCAAAGGGGATATACCATATGATCGAAAACTTTCAACCTCTAGAGGGCTGTGGATTTTTTAAAATTTAATTTATGTTGGCAGTGATGAGTAAAGGTACTTAATAATATAACTTGTACAATTTTGACAGAATTACTCACCTTTTACAGGATGTTTAATACTGAACACAAAGTGGTGCTGTGTATGGAAAGTGCAGGAAATCTTTTTGAACAGATGTAGTTGTTTTTGTTACTAACATTTTTATGTATTCAACAAAAATGTTTGTATTTGTTAAAATGACATTCCTGATATAACCTTAAACTGACAGATATAAAATGCCAATGTGACTTTTATCACCACGACTGCCAACAACATTTTTTGACAAAATAATTCCACAGCCCTCTAGAAAGTAAAAATTTTCGATCATACTGTATTAGAGAGGGATCACCAGCTTAAGGAGACAAGGAGAATTGCGACTACAGCGCCCCTATGCTCGACTGACTGGCGTGTTCATTAATTGTTCAATATTTTGGGAACTAAAAGACGAAGACGTTTGACGTTGCCCCTCAAGGTTGAATGATTCAAGATGGCAGTTAAATTGCGAACTCAGATTTACTGGAAACACGTATGAATTACTAATTTATGCTGTGCGAACGTAATTATTTTTATATTTTGAGCTACGTCGCGAATCCCTATAATATTTCCTAATGATTACGTCCAGTGCTACATCCAATATCTTTAACACGATGTCGATCCTTTGCATTGCTCACAATCGGGTAGTTCAACTTTTCTAATAAAATAACCACACCATATGCTACACGAGCTACAGCCTGAATATCAAAATTAGAGAAACTTACATCGGCTAAAATGCAAAATCTGAGGCCAATTCCTCTCCTTTTGCTTACTTCCCTCATAATTTTGATTACGTTTACTAGAGAAACACGATTAATAATAATTAGTATTAACAATAGCAAGTGCGTCATTTATGAATTATGATAACCCCTGGTTGTTAAAATTCTTGCTGTAACAGGTCTTCTAATTTTCTAAAATACTGTTTTTGTGCTTTTTGCAGTTGGTTTGGTTTCTATGTGGAGCGATTAAGTTATGAAATACATACGTTTTAAGTGCCGAAACAAATTGGTAACAACTAGGGCTAGTGTTTGCAGCTCCGTATTGCCTAATCATTGAAAACAAGTTCTCGATGGGATCTTGATTGAGAGAACGAGTTGCTAAGAATCGCAAGCCATTTTGTTTACATATTTTCCATGTTTCCTGTATTGTTTCTACATTGAAAAGCCAAGCTTTTTTGAATGGTAATTTTTGGATAACTTTGGAATAATCATTTTTATCTATGTGTCCACGTATTTATTTTTGCTTTAATTAAATTCCAAAATTTTATATACTCAGATTTTTCAGATAAACAGCATTACAACTTTTTTCCCGCGTCAGGATGCAACGAATGCCCATTAAAACTGTCCATGTCATCTGCAAATTGGTCAGTAAATGTATCTTCAGCAGGAAGTTTTTGTGGATCATTGGAAATCATTGATTCTATGGCACATGCTACAGTATGACTTAAATGTCTGTGTAGCTATTGATACCCTCATTTGGAGTTTTGGATTTCTTTGAAGTTCAAAATAATAATCTTGTATTTTATATAAAAACTGGAATCGTTTGGTTTGGCACATGTATAGCATTTAAAAATATGCTCTTATTTTGCTATTTTATTTATTTCAAACTGAATGTTGTATCTTAATAGATCGTTTCTTGTTAATTTCGGTAAATGGGGTGGGTCAAATAAGGTGATGACTTTTCATTATTAACAAAAATATATGGACTCGTCTTTCTAATTATTGTTGTAACTGATGTAGTGCTGCTCTGTTTGTAGTTCTTTAATCGCAGATTGTACATATTACCTTCAGACCTATTGTTTGTAAAGCCGAGATAAGTGATTTTATTAGCAATTTTAAATGCGCTGTTTGTATTGCCTTATGTAAAAAAATAAGCAATATCCTGTTTCCACTTTTTTCGTATACCAGTTATCAAAAATAAAGCTAATAATTATATGCACTCAAATGTACGAAAATATGGGCATATATGTATATGGAAAAATGTTGTTGAGTATACATATGCACCCAAAGGTACAATATATGCACATAATATGCTCTTAATTTTTTTGAAAATAAGTAGAAGTATTCTAAATAATGTGCTCTCTTTCCTAATCATGGTCGCCAGTCTAAGAGAGCACGCGGAAGACCACAGATGCGTTGGGTGGCTGACTTGAAACGACATGCTGGCCTAGCATGGAAGAGAGTGTCCCAAACCCGACACGATGGAAAGAACTAGGGGAGACCTACATCCGAAATTGGATTGAAGAAGCCTAATGGATGGATGGATTCTAAATAATTTAATTTTTTTATTATTTTGTATATGTTAGACGGGAATTTATCTGTGTTATATTAAAATTCCTGTGAAGAATAAAGGTCGCATGACATGCTACTAAGTTTTCAAGTCCAATTTGGGTTAATTGAGTCAAAAAAAAGCGGAAGGAAGTGAAGCCTTGGCGGAGAAGAAGCTGCCGAAAGTGGGAAATAAGAAATAGAGCCGGGAGCAGCAACAATAGTGTGAGTAAAGCAATTTAAATAACTAAGTTTGAGGTTAAGGAAAGATAAATATAAAGTTGAAATTTGCATGCATTAAAAGTGATAACAAAGATAGGGCAAGGTGTGTAACCTCCAACACCACGACAGAAGGATAGGCAACACACCATACCGGATTTAATTTGGTGGGTTGCATGAATACAGAATAATAATAAATAATAAAATTTGAAAACCGACCGAAGAATTTTTACACATATTTGAGGAATAGGCCAGCTTGAATTACCGGTCTAAAAGTGAACATAGTAGGTTTTAGACATAACGGTGTTTGAGACGCCTAAAAATTAAGTATGGACGAAATAAAGGAAATGTTTGTTCAGATACAGGAAAAATTATTAAGCTTAGAAGAGAAGATGGATAAAAATACGGAAGTAAAACAAGATTTGAAAGAAGAAAATATAAAATTAAAACAAACAATTACACAACAAGATAAAAGAATAGAATTAATTGAAAATGAAATAAGGAAAGATAATGTAATAATCAAAGGAGTAGAGGATAAGGAAAAAGAAAATACAGAAGAAGGGAAAGAAAAAGTGAAAGAAATTTTCGAGAAAATGGGTTTGGGACGAATTAGCGATGAAGAGGTGACTGAAATTAGAAGAATAGGAGGATTTAGAACAGGAAAGAATAGACCAATGCTTGTTAAATTCAAAACATGAGAGAAGAAAATGGAAATGTATAGATACACCAAAAATCTAAAAGGATCTGAAATCTGGATAGACGAAGATTACACAAGTATGGAGAAAGAAAAACAAGAGGGACAGAAACGTACAGTATCAGAACGGTCTCCTAAAAGTCATAATGAGCGGCTAAGAAAAATCACGAGAACGAATTCAAAAAACTACTAGGTAATGAAAATGGGTTGGACGAAACGACAAAGAATATGACAATGGACAGGCGAAGATATAATGGAAACAAGAAAAACACAAAAAATAAAAAGAAAATGAAACAAATCTTTAGCTCCTGCTATTTGTTTCGCCATTTATTCATCTATTCCGGGCCAGCCTGTATATGTTCACTTGAGTTATAACCCGCTGTATTTCAATTCATATCAAGCTAGTCCGCGCAAAAGCGCTGATTTTGGTTTTCCCAAAATTCACTTGTTATCTCCTTGCACCAGCCGCCGCGGTCCACGACCTCATTTTTACTTTTCGCTTTTGGTTGGAGCAACTTGTTCCAAGAAGGCATTTTGCGTGCTATAGCACCCCAATACTAAATTTGTTTGTGGGCTGATGAATGGAATCAGGTATGTTTACGCTACTTGGTTTGATATTCAATTGTAGTAATTCCTCTTTTTTTTGTTAGCTCTTTCTTTGACGTTAATTTTGTCAACGTCACCTCTTAATTACCGCTTTCAAATACCACTTTTAACGCTGTATTTTTGGGGCGATTTCTCATTTGGATTGACGCCACGTTAGCTGTCCTAATTGGCATATGGCGTGGACCTGCAGCTCCTTCTGGAATGCCATTTTGAACCTGCTGTTACTGACGTGAGGCGTCCGTTTCCTTATCAATTTTGGCCACGAGGTCTGGACTGCTGAAAGCTGTCACGTTACGATTTTTCTGGACCAATTATTCATCGCCTACATGCGACTTTTTGTCACAACCAGGTTAGTCCCAGATATCTACGACGTTCCATCACCGTTAACCGATTTACCAATTTTAAATTTAATTTACACTTTATTAGTTGGAAACTTAATATATGAATTGTTTCAATTTACAATTTACAAACCTAAAGCTACGTTTGATAAATTCAAAACATAATGTAAAGGGTGTTTTCTTTAGAGGGATACAACTTTAAATTGAAATAAAACACAGAAAGATGTTTTTAATATCCATGAAACTGGCTTTATCTGAAAGATAATTTTATGGCATTTATGTTTGAATATGATTTCGGGCATGTGACCGCCGCGATTGGCGTATACATGACGTAATCTGAAGGTCCAATTTTCACACACTCTTTTCGCAGTAAATCAGGCTGTATTTCATTTCAGCAATAACGCGTCGAATTTTGGCTTTCAAGTGCTCAATTGTTTCCGGTTTATCGGCATAGACATGCGACTTTACATATCCTCAAAGAAAATAATCTAACGGCGTCAAATCGCACGAAAGAGGTGGCCAGTTAACAGATCCACAAAATGGATCCACGAAATGGATTTGTTAACTGGCCACCTCTTTCGTGTGATTTGACGCCGTTAGATTATTTTCTTTGAGGATATGTAAAGTCGCATGTCTACGTCTATAAACCGGAAACAATTGAGCACTTGGAAGCCAACATTCGACGCGTTATTGCCGAAATACAGCCTGATTTACTGCGAAGAGTGTGTGAAAATTGGACCTCCAGATTACGTCATGTACACGCCAGCCGCGGCGGTCACATGCCCGAAATCATATTCAAACATAAATGCCATAAAATTATCTTTCAGATAAAGCCAATTTCATGGATATTAAAAACATCTTTCTGTGTTTTATTTCAATTTAAAGTTGATTTACGTCTCACAAATTTAAAGTTTTGCTTAATGAATACGTATTAAAAATCTTGTAAAAAGTGTCTTCACGCCATTTTAATATCACTACCGAGATAACGGTTATTACATATGACAATGGTAAGCTTATCCCTTCATTAAATTGCAATCAAATTCAATCTAAGAGCCTAAAAGAGGTTCACATATTTTCGCTGTGCGTGTTGCATTTTCAGCTCATGTAATTTATTGTATTCAGATTATTTAATATTGTGATAAACAATTTACCGACGTATTACTGATGTTGCCACCAAATATGACCTGCTGATTAAATAAACTTAATTGTTTGTTATTATCTTATTTATTTCTTGAAATCTGTGATTTCTGGCGCCCTGTGTTTTTTTACTATTATTAAAGGAGCTTGCAGCTGATCAGCTGATGATAGAAATCTGCGACCTAAGGCCATCGACTTTGACGCTAGCTAGGCCATTGCGGTAAGTACATTTCTGAGCTACCGTGGTGTATAAATGATAAGGGGGTTGATCTGCGATTATACTACCATTGGTTATTATTAGTAATCAATCGCAGGTTTACTTCTTTATTGTTTCACTGGCGACCAACGCTCTGGGGCTCGACTTTGGTATTACATCAGCTGTGCAACCTGCAATTCTCCTTTAATATTCTGACAAAATTATTTATTTAAAATGAATGTCAACGCACTTCGTGTTGATGAGCTGCTTTACGAATTACTGTTCAGGGGGTTAGATAGAGACACGGTGGAAGGTATGAACGTCGACCAACGTCGTAGGACGTTGCGTGCTAAATTGTTACTGGAGAAAGCTGACCCTACGTTGCTTAGAGCTTATCAATTAGTAGCACCCTTTGATGTGCAATTAGAACTTGATACTTGTAAAGGCAAACTAACTGAACTTTCGGTGTTAGTTACTGCTTTCGCTGCTGCACCTTGTAATTCTGAATTTGCTCGGCTCGATACGCGGCTAACGCATCTGTATTCACGACTAACTAGGCTACAACCCTCTTCTAAATTAGAACAGGAGCATGCTACCCTTACCAGTCAATGCTTAGATTTATTACAGTCACTTAGTAATGAGCATGACGATTCGCAATTACAAGTAGATCCTTTGCCTTCAAATGTTGATGCCACTAATTTTGTCGATTCTGTTAATACAGTAGCTCCACCTAATTCTGACACTATTGAAGCTATGGCAGATAATATTGTTGACAACCCTAACATAACTGAAGCCGCCGGTTTAGCTTCATCTACATTCCAACGACCTAGGGTATCTTTTTCTGATGAACACGTACATCAGTATCCTCCTTTTACACAACAACCTTGTATGTCAGCTACTGCTAATTTGCGAACTGAACTAGACCAAATTAATTACTCTACGACGTCTCTTCCTAGACATGTAGGTTTAGTTTCAGTACCGGTATGCAAATGGGGTTTATCATTTAATGGAGACACTACTACCATGGGGGTAAATTCTTTCTTACAACGTGTCGAAGAACTTAGAGTAGCGCGTAACATTTCATACGACCAATTATTTTCTAGTGCTGTTGACCTTTTCTCGGGTCGTGTGTTAGTATGGTACCGTGCTATGCATCACCGGGTTTCAAACTGGCACGACTTGGTAGCTAGGTTGCGATCTGATTTTTTGCCTACTGATTTTGATGAAGACCCTCACTTTTTATTGCTGTGCTGCTTAATTTATTTGATCGTTTACTCATTAAACCATCCGAATCAGTTCAACTTAAGCATATTATGAAAAACTTGCAACTTTTTTATGCTACTCAATTATCCTTGACAGTAGTTCACGATATTGAACACCTTGCATTTCTGTGTAAAAAGCTGGAAGATGTTAAGATTCAGAATATTAAATACCGCAATCCTGCTGCTGCATCATCCTTGCAACTGGAACCTGACTTGGCCTACCAGCCTACTCCTAAAAAACCTGTGACACAGACTGCACAAATGACAGTTAAACATTCTGGTCCTAGAACTAACCGTGCGAAATGTACGACCACTTGCTGGAACTGCCGTAAATTAGGCCATACTTTCCATACTTGCTCGGCAGATAAGACTATTTTTTGCTATATTTGCGGACATGCAAATAGTTATTTTGCCAATTGTCCTAAATGCCATCCAAAAAACGCAAAGTAAAGGGTAGATATTACAGCCGATCTATTCCTTATCCCTATTACACTAAGGCTGATACTTTATCTTGGGAATCTTGGTTACGAACTGTGAATGAATTTTGCCGTATGACTTGTAATACTTCAGCCACCTTTACTAAACAACTTTCTGACAACCGTCCTTACTTAACCATTTATATTAATGGCGAACCTATTCACGCTCTTTGCGATACAGGGGCCAATCAAACTTTAATTGGGCGCAACGGTCTATATTTACTTCAGAGGCATGATCTGAAATTGTGTAACAATAGGTCTCCGCTTACCTTGACTACTGCTGACGGTCAGCTACAAAATATTTTAGGTACTGTTGCCTTACCCATTACCATTGATGGTATTACTAGGTCCATCGATGCGGTTATTTGTGACTCAATTCCGTCTACACTAATTTTAGGTGTTGATTTTTGCTACGCTTTTGGAGCAAAGACTGATTTTGTCGCTGGACGCTTCGATGTGGCTGAAACTTTTTCGCTGCAGACTATTTGTGGCGTAGTTGATTTGTCAGTTCAACAAAAACTTTTACTAGACCAAGTTGTTGGGAAGTTTGCTGAAATTTCTGGTCCTACTTTAGGCTTAACTAATTTAGTTGTACACACTATTGATACGGGTGACGCATCTCCTATTAAGCAGAGATACTATCCTTTGTCTCCCGCTATGCAAGTCCATGCCGACCACGAACTTGATCGCTTGTTAGAGATGGGTATTATTCGTCCCTCGAAATCTCCTTGGAGTTCTCCCATGGTCTTAGTCAAAAAGAAAGATGGTTCTTATCGACTTTGTTTCGATGGTCGAAAATTAAATTCGGTTACCAAGAAAGATGCCTATCCTTTACCATATTTAAATAGCATTCTTGATAAATTGCGCGATGCACGTTATCTTACGTCCATCGATCTTAAGCATGCTTTTCACCAAATTCCTCTACATCCAGATTCGTGCGAAAAAATAGCTTTTACAGTCCCTAGGCGTGGTTTGTTCGAGTTTACAGTCGTTCCGTTTGGGATCGCGAACGCATCAGCTAGTCAACAACGTCTCATGGATAGCATTTTTGGTCCGCTATTAGGTGAAAACATCTTCGTGTATTTAGACGATATTGTTATCGTGTCTGGAACCTTTAAGGAACACTTGGACACCTTAGAGCAAGTTTATACCCGTCTTAAAGACGCTAACTTAACTGTCAATATCGACAAATGTCAATTTTGCCGTCCCAGTCTTACGTACCTCGGCTTTGTTGTCAATAAAAATGGTTTACGCACGGACCCTGATAAAATTTTGGCTATCACCAAATATCCTCAACCAAATACGGTGACCGAAGTCAAACGCTTTATTGGCTTAGCTTCTTGGTATAGTCGTTTCGTTCCAAATTTTGCCACTATTACTGCTCCTATTTCGGACCTAATTAAAGGTCGTATTAAAAAGCAGCGTGTGCATTGGACTGATGATGCTATTAAATCATTTAATCAAATTAAATCTTGTTTGACCTCCGCACCTGTGTTGAGTAGTCCAAATTTTTCACTACCGTTCACGTTACAATGTGACGCCTCAAATTTTGGCCTCGGTTGTGTCCTTACACAAAATATTGACGATGAGGAAAAGGTAATTGCTTATGCTTCACGTACCCTTAACAAGGCCGAACGCAATTATTCTGTCACAGAGAGAGAGTGTTTAGCTGTTATCTTTGGCATTGAGAAATTTAGACCGTATATCGAAGGTACACATTTCACTGTGTTAACTGATCACTATTCCTTATTGTGGCTTACTAATATGAAAGACCCCGCTGGCCGTTTAGCCCGTTGGAGTGTTCGTCTGTCGCAATACGATTTTACAATTCGACACCGACAGGGCAAACATAATGTAGTTCCCGATGCTTTATCGCGAGCTCCTATTCAGGTTTCCGCTCTAGAACTTGTTGATGGTGACTTAGACTCTTGGTACTTAAAAATGCTGGACCGCGTTAGCCAAAGTCCTAATCAATTTCCTACTTGGCGAATTGAAAATCGTCGACTTTTTAAGTATGTCCTCAACCGTCATGCCATTGTTAGCAACTTAGTGGAATGGAAACAGGTGATACCTCGTTCTCGCCGAACTGAAATTTACAAACTCTTTCATGACAGTCCCACATCTGCTCACTTGGGTGGTTATAAAACCTTTTGTAAAATCTCCGAACAATATTACTGGCCTAAAATGCGTGCCGATGTCATCCGTTACATACGCCATTGTGAAACTTGTGCTGCGAGTAAAGTTAGTCAACTTGCTAGACCTGGTTTAATGGGCCAAAATAAGAAGATTTTATACCCTTTTCAATGTTTGTCAATTGACATAATGGGTCCCTTACCTCGCACGAAAACTGGTAACACTTCTATCATAGTCGTATGTGATTGGCTAACCAAGTTTACCTTAGTTAAAGCTGTTCGCGCTGCCACTGCTAAAGCAGTAGCCAAGTTTTTGGAGAACGAAGTATTCCTCATTTTTGGTGTTCCTCAAATATGTATGGTTGATAACGGACCACAATTTATAAGTTCCCAATTTAAAGCCTTGATGAAACAATACCAAGTTCAACAAGTTTGGTATAATGCTTCTTACCATCCTCAAGTCAATTTTGTTGAGAGAGTTAACCGAGTTATCGGTACTGCTCTTCGTTCTTATGTTTCGGATAATCATCGTTCATGGGACGAACACATTTATCAAGTTGCACACGCTTTGCGTAACGCCGTTCATGAGGTGACGGGTTACACCCCTTCTTTCTTAAATTTTGGGAGGACTGTACCAGTTTCTGGGACTTATTACGGTCGTTTTAAGAACTTCCAAGAAGAAGAATTATCTTTAGAAACTCGTGAAAACCTGGCTTCAGACGTTAACCAACTTTCTGAACTTTATCAAGACGTTGTTAAACGCCTCAATAATTTCTACCAACGCAATTCCAAGCACTATAACTTGCGTAAGCGTCCATTAAAATTTAATGTCAATGATTTGGTTTGGAAAAGGAACTACGTCTTATCTGATGCATCTAAATCCTTCAATCAGAAATTGGCTCCTAAATATGTCAAATGCAGAGTACTAAAAGTCACCGGTCCACTTACCTATCAGTTAGTGACCTTCCCCGACAATAAAAACGTTGGAGTTTGGCATATTAAAGATTTAAAACCTTACTTTGGAGAAGGACAAGTGGAGGAGTGAATTTTGGTGTGCCTGATTGTGTGTGTGTGATTGTATATATGATGATGTATGTGCATGTTTAGCTTATCTCGCCTATTCACCCTACGGATAATATTATACTACCAACACTATTCTCACCCTTTTCGACTTGATAACCAATTTCTATTATTATGATTCTTATTTATTGCGTGCTTTTTAAGCCGCATATTTTTGCTTTTGAGTGCTAGTTAAGCACCTTGAGCGACTCCTTAATTACCAATTTGATGGTACTTTTCCCTATCATTAGATTATATTAGGTGAAACCCTTTTGAGTGACGGATTTCCTCGCTTCCTTATAGATGCGATTGGACCTTTTGTCGAACTCTTCTTGAGTCTTTTGTTGATAGTGAAGCAAGTGTTTAGGTGAGTTGCTTTCGTGATGAATGAGTGAGTCTTCTTTACTTTTTCGAAGTGTGTCTTTCTGATAATGGAGTTAGTTGTAAAAGAGTTTCTAGACTTGCACGATTTACTTAGGGTGGTTGGTTGGGCATGCAGGGTCGGTCTCTTTTTGGGAAATCTTTCCATCAAATATTTTATTATTTCCTTTCCCCATCTCGCTTCACGAGATATTTCCAAAGCATCAGGTCGACATTATCAGTTTCTTTAGTGGCCTATATTGCTTGTGGTACGCACGAGTTCACGTTTATATTTAATTTTTTTGATAATTTTTCTCCATACTTTTGCTTTTGGGTTACCTTGGTTTTGGGGTAAGTATTGATGATGCGGTTCGAGTTTTTCGGATTTTTGCGAGTTCTTCGGATGTTTATAGTAGGGTGGATTGTGTCCTATGTGATGCAGTCGGCTTTTGCTGTGTTTAGCAGTTTTTTAGGCGTCTGTCCGATTTAGACAGAACGTCTATTTTGTAGAGTGGTATCTTATGTGGTGCCAGAGTTATTTTTTTCTCGAAAGAGGATTCTCTAGGGCGTTTGGTGGCATCATCGATCTCACTCTCTAATTCCTTGGTTTCCTGCATCTTTTCATGTTCCATACTTTAAACTTTTTTATTTTAATTCCGTTATATGTTGCGGGTATGGTTTTTGGGGCTTTTTTGTCCTGGGTTTTACCCGAATTTTTTCGTCGTAGTATTTTCACTTCTGCGATGTTTCATACAGGAGTAAGTTTTTGTGACTTATCTCCGGTGTTTCGCTGTGTGTTAGTTCACACGGTGTTTCAGTGTGCAGTCGTTCCTGGACTGTTCACTTTTCCTCGACCAGCAGAGTATAGGGTTTTCTGCTTTGGCGCTCTTCTTCACAGTCGCTTACATTCGCGGTGATCACTACGGGGGCCCGCGCTGAGTGTCTGTGATCGACAGCGTCCTCACCTTTTGTTAATTTCTCATTTCACTGCAATAGCTTCTTTCAAACAGCCCTGCGTTGACTGACTGACTGACGGACATCGGACTTATCCCTTCCAAATCCCTCTTCGTTATACTATCTTCCTTTACTATACTCTTTTAATACCCAAGTATCCCTTTTTTCGATTTCTTTTCTTCTCTACCTTATTGGCTAATTCCAAGTCCCATTTCTTAGTTCCATGCCAATTTCCGGCTGCTGCCTCAGCCGTTGGCTAAACCTCAGCAACTTTTCAGTACGCTGACTAGGTCAATGTGTGTATTCTGCCAATACACATTTAAGGTAACCTTCTGATTAGTTCGTTTTCCGTTGGCTATGGTACGGAGCTAAGCGTCTAACTTATCCACCGACGCGCCTTTTTCATCTAGCGCGACGGATCGGTTTAGCACTTTGCTCACGACTATTAGCTCCGTAAAACTTGCTACCCCTTCTTCTTTTCTTAACTTTACTCCTTTATTTCCCATCTATTTCCCTATTTTCCTTTCGCCTTCTTTTGACTGACGTTAAACTTTTCAATTGCTTAGCATAATCATACCTCAGGTATTTCTCTTGGCCGTGGGGAGTGAAACAAATCTTTAGCTCCTGCTATTTGTTTCGCCATTTATTCATCTATTCCGGGCCAGCCTGTATATGTTCACTTGAGTTATAACCCGCTGTATTTCAATTCATATCAAGCTAGTCCGCGCAAAAGCGCTGATTTTGGTTTTCCCAAAATTCACTTGTTATCTCCTTGCACCAGACGCCGCGGTCCGCGACCTCATTTTTACTTTTCGCTTTTGGTTGGAGCAACTTGTTCCAAGAAGGCATTTTGCGTGCTATAGCACCCCAATATTAAATTTGTTTGTGGGCTGATGAATGGAATCAGGTATGTTTACGCTACTTGGTTTGATATTCAATTGTAGTAATTCCTCGTTTTTTATTAGCTCTTTCTTTGACGTTAATTTTGTCAACGTCACCTCTTAATTACCGCTTTCAAATACCACTTTTAACGCTGTATTTTTGGGGCGATTTCTCATTTGGATTGACGCCACGTTAGCTGTCCTAATTGGCATATGGCGTGGACCTGCAGCTCCTTCTGGATTGCCATTTTGAACCTGCTGTTACTGACGTGAGGCGTCCGTTTCCTTATCAATTTTGGCCACGAGGTCTGGACTGCTGAAAGCTGTCACGTTACAATTTTTCTGGACCAATTATTCATCGCCTACATGCGACTTTTTGTCACAACCAGGTTAGTCCCAGATATCTACGACGTTCCATCACCGTTAACCGATTTACCAATTTTAAATTTAATTTACACTTTATAAGTTGGAAACTTAATATATGAATTGTTTCAATTTACAATTTACAAACCTAAAGCTACGTTTGATAAATTCAAAACATAATGTACTAATTGTTCTATGATTTACGTCTCACAAATTTAAAGTTTTGCTTAATGAATACGTATTAAAAATCTTGTGAAAAGTGTCTTCACGCCATTTTAATATCACTACCGAGATAACGGTTATTACATATGACAATGGTAAGCTTATCCCTTCATTAAATTGCAATCAAATTCAATCTAAGAGCCTAAAAGAGGTTCACATATTTTCGCTGTGCGTGTTGCATTTTCAGCTCATGTAATTTATTGTATTCAGATTATTTAATATTGTGATAAACAATTTACCGACGTATTACTGATGTTGCCACCAAATATGACCTGCTGATTAAATAAACTTAATTGTTTGTTATTATCTTATTTATTTCTTGAAATCTGTGATTTCTGGCGCCCTGTGTTTTTTTACTATTATTAAAGGAGCTTGCAGCTGATCAGCTGATGATAGAAATCTGCGACCTAAGGCCATCGACTTTGACGCTAGCTAGGCCATTGCGGTAAGTACATTTCTGAGCTACCGTGGTGTATAAATGATAAGGGGGTTGATCTGCGATTATACTACCATTGGTTATTATTAGTAATCAATCGCAGGTTGGCTTCTTTATTGTTTCAAAAACAATAATAAGGATCGCGACCTGGAATGTAAAAACGATATTGACAGTAAGAAAAATGGAGGAAATTGCAAAGCAAATGAAAGAATATAAAGTAGAAGTGATGGCAGTACAGGAACTCAGATGGAAGGAAGAAGGAAGAGTAGATAAGGAAGATTATACACTATACTACGAAGGGGAAGAAAAACAGGGGCACAGAGGAACGGGTTTTCTGGTCAGTGAAAGCTTTAAAAGGAAGGTGATCATATACAAGAGAGTAGATGGAAGAATATAGTACATGCGGCTTAAAAATAAAATAGCAAACTTAGCATTAATAAATGTGTATGCACCGACGGAGGCCGCAGAGGACGAAGATAAAAATAAGTTCTATGAAACATTAGGTAAAACATGCGACGAAATCCCAAAACACGAGACGGATATAATATTAGGAGACCTAAACGCACAAATCTGAAAAGAGGAGTACATAGAGCAAGTGGCAGGAAAGAATACATTGCACGATGAAACAAATGACAACGGGATGAGGATATATAATCTGGCAACAGAAATGAATATATGTACATAGTCAGCACAAAATTTAAACACAAGTATGAACATAAAATTACATGGATGTTGCCGGGAAAAACCACAGGAAACCAGATTGGCCATTATATAATATCAAAAAAGAGAGAAACAATAATACACGACGTAAGATCATACAGAGGGGCAAGCATAGACACGGACCACATAATGGTAGTAGCAACGATCAACACAGGAGGAATAGACCAAACAAAGAAGCAGGCAGGGAGGAAAAAATGGGATGCAAAAAGTATTAAAGAGAAAAAAGGAAAATACCAGAAAGAAATAAAAAAGCAACTAACAGAAATGGAAGAAGACAACGAAATAAAAACCAAATGGAAAAGAATAAAGAATACGACAATTAAAGCCACGGAAAAAGTAGTAGGAATAGAAAAGAGAGGAAATAAAAAGAAATGGTGGGATGAGGAATGCGATCAAATAATACAGAAAAAGAAAAAAGCCAGGCTTAAATGGATAAAACCGGCAAAGATGCAGATTATGAAAGATATAAGGAAAGAAGGAAATGGGCTAATGAAAAAGAAAAAGAATGAATGGGTGGAACAAATAATGGAGGAAATGGAGAGTGAAAGCAAGAGTAACTCCAAACTATATCAATACATCAGGAAACAGAACAGGAAACCAAACATGGCAAAAATAGAAAATAAAGATTGGATAGAACACTTTAAGAATCTGCTAACAAAACCGGAACAGGAAATGGATGAAATTGACGAGGAGATAGAGCAAAACACAGAAGAACGACAAGATGCACCATCGGAAGAAGAAGTGAAGGAAATTGTAAACAAGCTAAAACATGGCAAAGCAGCGGGACCAGGTGACATGATGAACGAAATGATACAATATGGCGGAGAGGAATTACTAAAGGCGATACATAAACTAATAGAAGAAATATGGGAAACGGAAACTATGCCTCTGGAATGGAATGAAGGTTTAATAGTACCAATACTTAAGAAAGGTAACCCATTGAAATGTAACAATTATGGAGGGATCACTTTGCTGAATACTGTATACAAGATACTAACTACTTTAAAACAAAAAAGAATGAGGAAGGTCACAGAAGCCAGGATGGGTGAATACCAGTATGGGTTCCGACAGGGAAGGTGGGAAGGTCAACAATAGATGCCATCCAGATCCTTAGACAAATAATTGAAAAATGCTACGAACATTATATCCGAGCACAAATACTCTTCGTCGACTTTAAACAAGCGTTCGATAGTCTAAATAGAATACAAATAAAAATCGACATGCAAGGAATGAAAATACCAAAGAAAATAATAAAACTAGTGGAAATGACAATGGAGAATACGAAAGCAGCGATAATAACGGACGAAGGTATATCGAAGGAGTTCAAGACCAATACGGGAGTAAGACAAGGAGACGGACTATCGGCAACTATATTCAATATAGCAATGGATGGAATTATAAAGGACTGCGACGTAACAGGAACAACAAGGAATACAGCAGTACAGGTAGTGGCATACGCTGACGACGTGGCAATTATAGCAAGAGATAAGAAAAGTTTAGGTGAGACACTACTACAACTTATAGGAAATGCCAAGAAGAAAGGATTACTAATTTATGAAAAAAAAACAAAATTTATGGAGATACAAGGAAGAAGTAAAGACAAGGAACTGAAACAAATAGCAATCGATAAATACATATTTGAGGTGGTGAAGAATTTCAGATACCTTGGAAAAATATCAATTACAAAAATGACAAAAAGGATGAAATAACACAGCGAATACAGGCGGGGCATCGAGCCTAAAATAAATATAAACAAATAATACAAAGCAAAACTATAAAAAGGGAAACAAAAATGAAAATATACAAAACAGCAATCAGGCCAGTAGTCACGTACGCGGCTGAAAAACTAAAAATTGTTGATAGAAACATGATAAGAAAAATATATGGTCCAAAATAAATAAGAGAGAGGGAGTACCACTTACGCCAAGAAATAATTACGCAAAACAGCCCACTTTCACTCACACGTCGCGCCTCTGTCGCAACCCCAAACGTTCTGCCTATTTTTGAATTTAATTTCTAACCCAGCCCCATCGACACGGTGCATTGGTTGCACGTGGCATCTGGGTTCCCGAAACAACGGACCGCTAACCAATGCCTAATACATTCGTCAAGATTATATTACATTCCAGGGCTCAAAACATTTCAGATTTGGCAAACGTAGTAATTAAAACTTAAATATAATGCACTCTAAAACCATAAAATATTTCATTCCTAACATATGAGTACATTTATTTCTCTAATTTTTATTCAAAGACGTCATTCATTTTAACGTTTGACTATACACACAGTGTGTCCCCGGATAGGTGAAACGACTCTTGTGAAAGGTAAAAAAATCTCGATTTAAATTTTCATTTTTTGGGGTTCAGCCCTGCTTGGTTAAAGGCGAATTTCCAACACAACTTCAGTTCTAAGAAATCAAGTATGCCTTGGAAATTTAAAAAAAACCTATTTTTCTGTGAGGTAAAGTACCTTTTATGTTGCAAATACGACAAAAAGTTATAAAGAAAAGTTGTTTAGAATCAACATCTAGGCCCCTATACCAAATTTCAAAATCCGCGGCCAACTTTGATTTCTTTTTTTCTGTATAGGGGCCTATGTGTTGATTCTAAACAACTTTTCTTAATAACTTTTTGTAGTATTTTCCACATAAAAGGTACTTTACTTCACAGAAAAAAAAATTTTTTGATTTCCAAGGCATACTTGATTTCTCAGAACTGAAATTATGTTGGAAATTCGCCTTTAACCAAGCAGGGCTGAACCCCAAAAAATGAAAATTTAAATCGAGAATTTTTTACCTTTCACAAGAGTCGTTTCACCTATCCGGGGACACACTGTATAAACATGCGACTGCCAACGCCAACTTCACGCTATAAGCCAACACAAAAAATTAGATTTCC
Source organism: Agriotes lineatus (assembly GCA_940337035.1). Taxonomy (NCBI): domain Eukaryota; kingdom Metazoa; phylum Arthropoda; class Insecta; order Coleoptera; family Elateridae; genus Agriotes; species Agriotes lineatus. The sequence goes on along the minus strand of CALNHX010010914.1, from coordinate 10,515 downwards.
CCTAACCCCGCCCGACACTTTAAATGGATTCTATGTCGGCTGAATCCTATGCACATTACTTCTATGGGAAAAGTGGGGGTTGCTGGCAGTCTGTGTTTATATAGTCAAAGGTTTTAATTGGGATTATCCCTTTCCTCTGCTTATTTCGATACGCGTACTGCATTCCGGCGACAGAAAGTTAAAGTATATATCTCAGTTGCAGACAAAAATTTTATTAATAAATTTTTTTGTATTCGCTCCCCAAACTGGTTACTTTGGATCCTCAAAATGGCCATTTAGAGGCCTTGTACTTAAAGTCGTCATGGCAACATTTTAGCGGACTCAAACATTAGTTGCCATGACGACTTTAAGTACAAGGCCTCTAAATGGCCATTTTTAGGATCCTAGACAGTTTCCAAAGTAACCAGTTTGGGGAACGAAAAATACATTTTCGCGCGGTCTCCTTATATGATGCCGCGTTAATGGTAATTGAAACTTCATATTATAATGTTTGGAGAGCTAATACAAAAAAACGTTGTATGCAACACGTCATCAAATGGCTTTAGAGGACTCATCTTCATATTACGGACTCGGCTGCGCTTTGCTCCGCCTCGTCCGGAAACATTACGACTCGTCCCCTAAAGCCTTGCTTTGAGGACTAGTTACATAAACTACTATAATGAAATAGTAAATTTTACACAAAATCTCAAAAAGTTCATACATTACAAATTATTGTTAAATATAACCAAAAACCAAATATGCAAAAACCAGAAATTATGCTCAAATACCATACAAATATGCAAAATATGCAAACTGAAACTTGGCTAAACGATTTGTTTTCATATAAATAGTATACATATACAAAAAGTTTTGCGGGCATATCAATCATACAAAATATGCATTTGCCATATAATATCAGCTTTAATCATAAATAGTAATGCATGATTAGCAATAGCATTTCGTCTTCCCAAAAAAAATGCAAGATCCCACCACTTTGTCTGCATATTTAACATAAATTGATTGACGAGAAAGTATACAATATATCTCCTTTGTCCATTTTTTAAACTTTTGATTCGAGGCGATTCATTAGCGCATTGTTTATATCAGTTTTAAATGAAAAGTGTTGTAAATATTTTTGCAATGTTGCCCATGATGGTAATTTCAAAATTTACTTAAAAATCAATAACATTTTGACATAAATACTATCGCAGCAGGATCGACTGGTTTCAATAGCATTAAACATTTCTGTATTTGCTTGATTACATGTAGTGGTTAGCTTATTTTTATACCGAGATAGAACCCTTCAATTTGTAGAAATGCTTTTGTTATAATTACGTTTATTAATTATTGCTGAAACCAGTTTTACTACTGTATTATAAGAATAAATTATTATACTATTGTAGTATGTTAATTTTGTTGATTGTAGATGGTGTTTATGATTAAAGTAATAAAGTATTCTGTCAAAAACCAATAACTAACTAATACACCTTTCGCTATTCTTCTTCTTCAGGTGCCATCTCCATTCAATGAAGGTTGGCGACAATTTCGGCATACTTATTGCGGTCTAGAGTTGTATGAATTAAATATGATGTGTTCATACCAGTCCAGTCGCGTATATTTTTCAGCCATGAATGTTGTCTGCGGCCAGGACCACGTTTTCTTTCGATATTGTCTTCGATGATCAGTTTCCGGATATCATACTTGTTGTTACGGTAAATGTGGCCCAGATAAGCGGTTTTTCTTCGCTTTATTGTAATAAGTAGCTTCCTCTCAATTCCCATACGTCTAAGCACTTCCTCGTTAGATGTATGTTGAGTCCATGATATTTTTAATAATCTGCGGAAGATCCACATTTCAAAAGCCTCCAGTCTGTTCATGGTATTAACTTTTAGTGTCCATGTTTCTGCTCCATACAAGTGGACTGAATGTACGTATGCCTTCACGAAACGGTATCTCAATTTTAAGTTCAGAGTTGGGTTACACAGTAGGTTTCTCATCTTTAGAAATGTGGCTCTGGCTTGTTCTATACGTGATCTCACTTCGATGTCCGTGTTTACGTTTGTCGTTATGCAGCTGCCAAGATATTTAAATCTGTCACCTTTCTCTATTGCGGTGCCATAAATATTTATATTCAGTTGTGGGTTTGGAAGTCTTTTATGGCTATTATTTTTGTTTTTCTTACATTAATTTTCATGCCTAGTTGATCCCCTACTTCTACAACTTTGTTGATTAGGCGTTGAAGGGCTTCTGGATTGTCCGCAATGATAACTGTGTCGTCTGCATACCGTATATTGTTTAATGTTCTGCCGTTAATTTTTATTCCATCCTTGTCGTCGCCTATGGCTTGGTTAAATATGTGTTCGGAGTACATATTAAACAGTAATGGCGACAGAACACAACCTTGTCGTACTCCCTTTTCTATACATACAGGTTCCGATGCCATTTGTCCATATCGAATTGTGGCTTCTTGGTTCCAATACAGATTTCTAATAAACTCGATATCCTGTCTGTCTAATCCCTTTCTCTGTAGTAACGTCAGAAGAACATTGTGATTGACTCGGTCGAAGGCTTTCTCGTAGTCTATGAAACAAACATAGACATCTTTTCTCATGTCTCGACATTTCTGGAAAAGTATTGATAAGCTAGTGCTTCCCTTGTTCCTAGACCTTCACGAAATCCAAATTGGGTATCATCGACTTCACATTTGTGGTAGATTCTAGCTTGAATAATTTTAAGCAAGATCTTAAGCACTTGGCTCATCAACCTTATCAGTCTAAATTCATCACATTTTTTTGGCATTTGATTTTTTAGGGAGGGGAATAAATACAGAAGTTAGCCAGTCTTTTGGGATATTACCTGTTTCATAGACTCTCTGTAGCAACTGGACCAGTGGGTCGAGGTTTTCTTCTTCTAACAGTTTTAGCATTTCTATGTGGATTTCGTCCGGACCCGTTGCTTTCCCGTTTTTACTGAGTTTAAGTGCTTTCATTACCTCTGATTTTAGAATTTGAACTTTCGCTATTATGTGTCTTAATTTGTGAAGTGGTTGTGTTACAGTTCGTAAGATGTCAAGAAAATTTAGTAACGAAATCTATGCAAATATTTTGTGTATTGATTTCGTGACGGCAATGCGGAAGCACCAGTTTGTGAATATGGAAGGATTATAGTTGCAACATCATTGTTGGACGACCCAGGTCTATCTAAACTTTTTAACATTAATTTTGCCACTGGGAATACTTATGGAATTTTCAAGTCGTGTATTATAGCACCATAAAAAATAGCAACTGCCAGTGTGATAGACAGTTTTATTCTGTGTAGTGTTATAATACATAGACTCCAAAATTCGGTAAGCATCCCTTATGAATTTAACTTTTGCTCGTACTATACTTCTAAATGAGCAGCAAAAATATTTGAAATTGGCGTTTCTTTTTTGTTTACGCTTTTAGTTCCGCCACTCAAAGTTGGAGGCGCTAGTATCGCCTTGCCGCCAACAGTTTATTAGGGATTTTTGCCTCCCGTCTATATCCTCTTTGGTTTTTGCCAGACGGTAATGGCGGCTGATAGAAGTTTGCATAGCAATTCAATGTTATATTTACTGTAAGTCCATAACGAGTTTCTTCTTCGAATTTCATGTTATTCCTTGTAAGTAAAAGAATATTAGATTGAGAATAGAAAGCTTGTTATAATATATTTTAAGTAAACATAACCTGGTTTACCTAACTGAATTTTGTTGTGGACTTTATTTTCAGAAATTGCATTTATTACATCCGAATTCTTCATAATAATGGATGTAGAACATAAATTAGTTGATTGTTCTTTGCCTAATCCAATAACCAGCATATTACATGAACCACTGACAAAAAATGAAAGTAAAGTAATTGTAAAGTTACATGCTCGGCAAAAGATTATTGAAGATACTATCAACAACACGGCCTGTCACGAATTAGATATTAAACAGGAGGAAGTTGAGATAAAGGATGAACTACTTGATTGGTGTGCAGCAAGTGGAAGTCAGTTAGAAGAACAGTTACTTTGCAAGGTTTGTGAATATGAAGCAGATGACGAGAGTAATTTCTTGGAACATATTAAAGCTCATACTGAACAATTTTACACATCTTCCATTTGTGAAGATAAAACTGCAGGAAAATGTAAGTTAGTTAATCATTTGAAGACCAATAGAGGTGAAAAATTTTATTCGTTTTCTAGGTGATTTAGTGAACCGTTTGAAGACGAATACTGGAGAAAGACCTTATTCAAGTTCTATTTGCGAATACAAAGCAGAAGGAAAAGGTAATTTAATTCAACATCTGAAGCTGCATACAGGAGAAAAACCTTATTCATGTTCTATTTGCGAATATAAAGCAACACAAAACAGTAATTTAGTTAAACATATGGAGAGGCATACAGGAGAGAAACCTTATTTATGTTCTATTTGCGACTATAAAGCAGCACAAAAAGGTAATTTAGTTCAACATATGAAGACGCATACAGGAGAAAAAGCTTATTCCTGTTTTGTTTGCAAATATAAAGCAGCACAAAAAGGTGATTTAAATAGACATATGAAGACACATACAGGAGAAAAACCTTATTTATGTTCTATTTGCGACTATAAAGCAGCACAAAAAGGTAATTTAGTTCAACATATGAAGACGCATACAGGAGAAAAAGCTTATTCCTGTTTTGTTTGCAAATATAAAGCAGCACAAAAAGGTGATTTAAATAGACATATGAAGACACATACAGGAGAAAAACCTTATTCATGTTCTATTTGCGAATATAAATCAGCAGAGAAAAGTAAGTTAGTTAGACATATGAAGAAGCATGCAGGAGAAAAACCTTATTCATGTTCGATTTGTGAATATAAAGCAGCACAAAAAGGTTATTTAGTTAAACATTTGAAGACGCACACAGGAGAAAAAGCTTATTCCTGTTTTGTTTGCAAATATAAAGCAGCACAAAAAGGTGATTTAAATAGACATATGAAGACGCATACAGGAGAAAAACCTTATTTGTGTTCTATTTGCGAATATAAAGCAACACAAAAAGGTAATTTAGTTGAACATATGAAGAAGCATACAGGAGAAAAACCTTATTCGTGTTCTATTTGTGAATATAAAGCAGCACAAAAAGGTAATTTAGTTAAACATATGAAGACGCATACAGGAGAAAAAGCTTATTCATGTTCTATTTGCGAATATAAAGCAACAAAAAAAGGTGATTTAAATAGACATATGAAGACGCATACAGGAGAAAAACCTTATTCATGTTCTATTTGCGAACATAAAGCAACAAAAAAATTCACTTGAGTTAAACATGTAAAGGCACATAACTATAGAAAAGTCGCAGTATAAGAAACTTCGTGATAGTGTCGTTTACTAAAAGCTTGTCTTGACGTTTGCAGTTCATACTACTGGCTGTTTTAAAGTTATCTAAAAACAACATTTAGATAGCTTTCAAAGATGCTGGCAGTATGAATAATTTTATTTGTGTTCTGTTAGTAAATATTAAACGACACGGAAATTTGGTGAAACATATGAGAACAAATACAGGGGATACAATATGAGGAAATACACCAGAGCGTTGCTTGTGAATTTAAAACAAGTCGAAAACATAATCTGATCAGGTATATGGATTCTTTGAGTAAAATCATATGTAGAAAAATAAGTAGATGAATTTACGAGTATTAGATTTTGTAAAATTTATCAGAAATGAAGGAAACTGAAATTAAGTTAAACAAAAAAATTAACTTTGGAAAGATATGAATTATGAAATAATATTAAGATTAATCAATGTACGTAGTGTTCATTCTTTATGTGGTCGTAGAGCTAGTAAGACGTGCGTGTATTTTCTGCAAGTAAACATTTTTGTGCGGTGACTGTTGAGAGTTGATTACAAAATGCCTACAAGAAATTGTACGAAAAATTGCACCGAAGACAAGAAAAGTGGTACTGAAAACATCGATGATGAACACTTCGATATATTGGCTCAAAATGTTGTAGAGAAGATGCTAGAAAATGATTTGTTAATTGGCAAATTTAAAAACTTAATAGATGAGTCTATGTGCAAAGTGATCAATAATTTGGAACAAGAGGTGAGCAAACTGAAAGCTGAATTAGTGAAGCAAAAACATATTATAATTACAAATTAGACGATTGTGAACAATATACACGCAAAAATAGTTTGCGAATATTTGGCCTACCAGAGTCCAAAAATGAAAACACTGACCAGGTTGTAATCAACCTTGCAGGCCATGGCCCAAATTTTATAAATTAACAAATTTTAAACTGGTTTTAATTGTGTCTGTGTATTTTAAAGTGTTATTATACCAATCAGTAGTACTTAGTGTGCTCCTAAGATTAAGAAAAATGCGGCCTCACCACTTCCTTTCTTGTTTAAATTAAAATTTTTTTCCATCAACACATGTTAACAGCATTAAGGTTATGCACTAGTATTTTGCGGTAAGTTCATAAACTGCTTGTTAGATCACTTTTGTACTATTGTAAATTCCTCCTTAGGTCATTGATAACGGAATAAAAGAATACTGAAACGTCTGACAAGATACAATGTGGTTTTAATTTCCTATAACCAATAAAGCTCTGAATATTGTGCCCAGTACTGAGGGTTTTACTTTTCTCAGTCAACATATTAAACTATTATATATATATATATAGCGAGTATTTTACGGCCTATGCCGTTTATCGCATCCCAAACGCCAGTAGTCTTTGTCATTCCATGATCCTTCTTCAAGGTTCCTGTCCCATGTCATCTTGCACTTGTTTTATCCACGTATCAGGAGGTTTGCCTCGTCTTCGTCGTCCTGGTGGGTTCCACTTTAGTATTCGATTTGGCCATCTGTTTGCGTTCATTCTTTGTATGTGTCCATACCATAAGAGTCTTCTTTTTTCTATTTCATCTATGGATGTTGAGTTCTTTTGCATCCTGTTTCTTATTTCTGCATTCTTTACGTGTTCTAGTCCCAACACTCTACATCCTCTTCGAAGGAAATCCATTTCGACTGCATTTATTTGTTGTCTATGTCTTTTGGACAATTTCCAAGTCTCCGAGTCGTATATTAGTATACTTTGCACTATACTGTTATAGATTCTAACTTTCGTGTTAGTATACATGCTTTTTGACCACAGTAACGAATTTAGTCTTTGTATAGCTTGTCTAGCCTGTCCCATCCCACTCGTGATATCTTTTTTTGAATTTGCTTCTGATGATATGCTCCCTAAGTATTTAAAGTCATCACATTTTACGATTGTATTTCCGTATATTTTCAGAAATACTTTCTAAAAATTATTATGGATAAAGATCGACCGTATTCATCCAACCTACTGTATAAAAACTCCAAATTGTTTGATATTCGACAATTATCTTGTTACAGAATGTTGTGGTTTCAATACAAAACAAATGACAATTTATAACGTATAACGCATCATCACCATACAAGATATAAACGCCACGTCGAAATACAAGTTGAAGGTGCCTCGAAAACATTAGGACAGCGCTCCTATGGCTATATTGCACCGCGTGTATTTTCTATTTTACCCAATGATGTCAAGAACTGTAATAATGTAAATTTATTTCAACGCAAACTTAAACTCTGGCTTTATAGTAAACCTAGGTATATAATTCACAATTTAATTAATAATAACAATACCAACAGTAGTTATTAGTATTACCCCTTACGTTAATTTAACTAGTACTTCTATTTTCTCTATATGAAAGGTTATTCTGAGCCATATTATTCTTCTAAAACTTTTTTTTTAAATAATGCGTCTATATTTTTGTTAAATGCTAATTTGAGAGCTCACGCACAATTTTTTCTTTTAAACTTCTGTGAGCAAATATTGTTCATTATTTCTTGTCTGTATCTGTTGTAGTACTTCAAATTATTACTTTTTGTTATTTCATTTCTATATTTTGTATAGCAATGTATTACATGGATACTAGAAAGAAATATATTTTATTATTATTATTAGTGTGAAAATTGAACAACGATGTTTTAAAAGACGGTCTCAGACACAGCAGCTTGTAGTTTCCTTTACCCCAATAATGTGACTAGTGATTGTACAGTCATACTTAAATGTGGTGGTACAAGTATACATAAGCTGTGTGGGAATTTAGAATTCCGGATAAAATATGCTTGCATATAATCATACATGGGGACATTCATGATGTGTTTGAAGCCGGCTTTAACGCAAAACCATTGTATATCACTTATAGCTTATGCAACAAACAGGGTGCCCGATTTCTAACGTGTAGTAATTAATATAAAATCAACACCCTTTTAATTGTAAACTATGTATATTCTCTATTGGCAATAAAATTTTAACTGTGGTGTAACTTTTTAGTACGGTAATGTGTATTTACAAGTTAAGTAAGGAAAAACAAAGTGTTTACGCTTCCCCATTATGAAGGCTCTGGGTCGAAGGTAGTACGGATCAACCAGACAGGGGCAGCAGTGTGCTGCTTGCTACAGTGCAGATCACACCCTCTGTTTAAGCATATTACGAGAGCTATAAATTTTCTTTTCTGTGTTGTTTCATTTTATTTTCTGTTATAATTAACCTGCATTGAATATGTATATCAAAGCCTATTTCTCCTGCCATCAAACTACTAGATTGCAGATTCACCATATAGTCCACGAACATCATTTTTGACCTACAGCAAGCTGTCACGGATTTCTACATTTCTGTTTGTTCAAAATTGTATAATTTCTATTTGATTTTGCATTAGCATCGTACTGTTGCGTAACATTTATGCTAATGATTAACTACTAATTGCATGCAAGATTGGTACAGTGGATCGTTATAACAAGTCAATTACTTAATAAACAACATACCGGGTGAATATTCCGAAACCGAACATAGGCAATTAACATAGGAAAAAGGTTTTTCGCAGATAGCTGCTCCCATTTAACTTAGAGGGTTTATAATGACACCAATCGAAAGAAGATTTTTTTTCTCATCTAAGGATATGCAAATTAGTTAATTTTCAGTTGTATTTCTCATTATTTTATCGAAAATTTGCAATAAATTCAATTCAGAAAATCATGTTGAGCTATGACTCGTCAGACAATAAACAGATTCAAACGTCATTCAAGTGACAGATTCATTATGCCGTTGGAGAAGGGCGGAGCCCCGAGGGCTCCCTTGGAGAGGAGCGAAGCCCCAAAGGCCCCCCTGTAGGGGGGCGGAGTCCCGAAAGCCCCCTTGGAGAGGAGCGGAGCCCTGAGGGCTCCCTTAGAGAGGGGCGGAGCCCCGAGGGCCCCCTTCTTTAGTCAGGTGGACGGCAGAGGGAGGCAGTGGCGGAGTGTGTAACAGAACGGAATGGCCCACCGTAATAGGCCTAAAAATGGTGGTAAATTGATTAAGATAGACCGCGCATTAGCGCGCGCAGCCCCGTTTATTTTCGATAAAATAACAAAGAAATACAAGTGAAAATTAACTAATTCGCATATCATTAGACGAGAAAAAAATCTTCTTTCGATTGGTGTCATTATAAACCTCTAAGTTAAAATGGGGTGCAGCAATCTGCGAAAACTCTTTTTCCCATGTTAATTGCCTATGTTCGGTTTTGGAATATTCACCCGGTATATCTTAGCTTGCTTAATTTCAAATTTTTAAAACGTGTTTCCATTAGTTTAAATTTTCTCGAAAGATTTAACAATACATTTTTTAAACTATTGTATTCTATATCAGAGCATAATTGAATTCTTTGTAATGTAAAAATGTTCTATTTTGCTAAAAGTTACCTCTTATTCAGTATTGCTAGAATGCAGGTGATTGGACCAGCAGTCGGATTAGAAAATATTTTATCATTTTTAGAACACCTAACATATAATTTAAGATGTCTGTATCTATACAAAATAGTTTAAAAACGCAAGATGATTGCTCGGAAAATTAGTAGTGTGTTACCTACTTATTAGACAGGTAAATCATAATATTTAAGTTTTAACACTAAACTAGTACCTAGTCAGGGTTTACTAGCTCACTAGTTACGCATCCTGGCTACTGCTCCAAGGTTTGCAAGTTCGGTCCCTGTTCCTGGTGAAGATAAAAAACTCAAATATAAACAAAGACGACTGCATTTACAGTAGGAACGGCTAAAGTTAGGACGGCGTACCAACATTGCCACATTCCTGGTTTCTGGTTGAACATAACCTCGATATTACACCGAGTTCCGAGTCGAAGTAAGTTTTCAGGACCCTGAAGTTTTCTATTACTGTATTGTGATTAGAAGAACATGGGTATAGTTTGTTTAGTGTGTGATAAACTGTTTTCGAGTCAGAGCAGCTTAAACACGCATCGCAAAGAATTTCACAGTTTAGAGAGCTTTAACATCGAGTATAGTGAAATAAGTAATAATTACAAATGCTTAGAAGACAATTGTGATGCATCATTTATTGGTAGTGCTCCATTAGACTTCGCTTAAAGACAAAACATAATAGGTATAGATGATGAAGAACTTCAAATTGAATGCCTACATTATCAAGGTACATACCTACATACATTAATTTCAATCAATTTT
>CALNHX010010913.1:0-36271 GCA_940337035.1 Agriotes lineatus | reverse complement strand
TCAAAGTTTGTCAATCACTCGAGCCCTTTGTCGATTTCAAGCGCACCTCCTGCTGGCACATGACGGTTTTGTCTTCATCGAAAGTTGCCCACTCAGGATGTCGCTCTCCTTTAGCTCGTTTCGCAAGGGTTATTTATTGCCGCTGTACATACCAATTTGTGCTCACCATACATAACTAACTAACCAAATTCATCAAGTCTTGATATTGATAAAAAATATGCAGAAGTGAGCTTGCAATATTCGTTTATACCCTTGAAGAAAATATTCTAATGATTAGAATAGACCTATTGCTATAGACGAGACTGATATATTACTAAGATCGAAAGATACAGAAAACAGCAGTAGGAAAAGTTCTAATGACCAACTATCCATATAGTGGAAACACCTTAATGAGAAAATATTTTCCATTATTGACAAAGTGAGATAGAAAATTGCGGATAAATGACACGATACAAAAGTCCAATCGTGTTTTGTTTTCATACAACACGCACTTAATAAACAACTAATAAGAGTAGACAATTTGCAAATCGATAAGAACAACATCGACACTGTCAAGGTATGCATGCGACTTCCATCCTTTCATTAACTATCAAACATTAAACCCACAACAATAATAATCTCGGAATAATTACCGTCGTATACGCTTATCGCGACTGTTCACGTGGAGTCCTTTGCTTGCTTAGTCATGCGTCTGCATGGTGTTACTGCACATTAGAACTACTGCACCTGATACTGCCTACACCAATGGAAAATTACTAGAATTTATAGATAAGCACAGTTTGCAGTCAAACAGCACAATGGAGAAGGTGACCTTTGAGTAATTAAGTTTTATTGATCATGGCCTCCACTGCTGCCCACGAGATGTGCAGCAATTCACCTAAAAGCTGCTACCTTTGATATATCGGGTGATGTCTCGTTTCGTAGATAACGGAAGGACCGTTTCGACAGGTCAATGCAGTTACAAAATTAATGTGTAGTATGGTATGTGGTCAGGGTTTCTTCATCTCATGTAGTAGATAAGTTGGTGGCGTCATCACAAAACTTACTCATCTAGAGATTAAGACAATATATAAACAGAAAATTCTAAACAGCTGATCAGAGGTCATTTTCTTGATTGGTCAAGCATTGGAGATGTTACTATGGAAAACCTTACACATTTTAATAAAAGAAGATGCAATAACTGTGCAAATAATTCAAAATTACATTGAGATATCAATCATTCCATTGCAGAGACTAAACTCAAAAAATGACAGCACCTAGTTAACTTCTTTCTCTAATAATTTGCAAACGTCAGAGGGCACCTTCGTGTAAAAACCAAATTTGCTTGCCAGGACATCAGCGGACCACATGATACCCATTACATAATTCATCCTGCCAAACGGTTGCCAAAAATAATTCGGTCATGACTAAACGCCTGAAGATTGTTTAATAAGGCCAGCATTGAATTGGATTAAAATTCAAATTCAGACCTGGGAGTTGCGTCAGTCAAAACCGGCGAAATGTTCATTTCTGTTGCAAATGAAGACCAATGAACTGTATGACACCCGGAACTCACGTGGCTAATAATCTTGGTCACCTTGTTTAAAGAGTCTTTGTATTATACAAGTGGTCACGTTGCCCATTGCGAACCGGTCTCTTCCACCATATCTGACAGGAGCTGATCTTATTAGTGAACTGGAAATACACGATCAAGAATCACTAGATCAATAGATGACACTTTTTCAATTATCCACTTAAGTTATAATGTGATTAACACCTCCAGCGCCTGGCACAAGTTTAATGATGCAACGTAATTGCACAGTTTAACTGCCAGCTAACAAATAAAAAAAATAAACTTTGTAGAAGCACAGGATATTAGTCAGACTTTTATTGCGTTGGGTTATTCCCTTTTTCGCCTTGCTACGTAACACCAATTTTGAAAAAAAGTTACGGGGTTATGCCAGTTGGTATAAGTGTGACTAGACGAATAAGACCCAATCGAATAATATACCAGTAAAGCGATTTACAACCTTAAGAAGATTACAGGAGACTAGCAGTCCAGTGAGACAAATGTCTCATTTAATAAAACAAAAAAGACCGTTTTTCAAATAGAACGCGTATTCACCACACGTACGTATATGACGTCATTGTTGGTAGCAAACTACCAGTCGCACTCGCCTTGATAAAATTTGCCTAGAATCTAACCTAAAAAGTTCGGATTAGGATAATTATGATAATAATTAGTGTTAGAGACTGAAATTCGGTTCCTGACCTGACATGACCATTCCAAACATATAACTTTCATAACTTTTTTCTCTATCTCTTACGGTTTGGCTGCTGAAACAGCGTCCCGGACGGACAAGTCTATTATATATATGGATTGGGTCTTATTCGAATGGTATTGCTATACCACGCATTCATGACATGTATGCCTCACCCCTCGACTTGAGAATATAATTAGTGTTCGCTAATTTAAGAGCGATTCATCGATATAAATTAAAAAAATGATGCATCGGCCGGGAATCGAACCCGGGCCGCCCACGTGGCAGGCGAGCATTCTACTACTAACCCACGCTGCTTCGTGAATAAGGCGCTGCTATAATGGTATATGAACATAAAGGGTTCGCTAATTACACGATTTAATTAAAACTTTACTTTTCCGTACTTTATTTAAAATAAAAACCGGCCTACGATCTAAGTCTAAACAGCAAAATTTTAAGCCATCATACAATTTAATCGGTCCAGCATCTTCGGAGGCGATAGCGAACAAACATACAAAGAGACCAACGATTAGATTACATCATTTCCTAAAAATAGTTATCCCTGCAACCGAGAGTTCGAACTAAATTTAAACTACCGTAAGACGTCGATAATACATTGGAGGAAATTCAAATCTGAACATTTTTCAGCGCTGTCTGCTTTAATGCCCGGTGAAAATACTTAAAACAATGGAAAACTTGAGTTGGCGTTGAAGTGATCTTCCGCCAAGTTCTCGGCGTGAAATATGAGTTTCATGTGCTGCCAAGGACTGTATTTAACTACATTTAGATTTGGACAATTTGGGCCACAGTTGAGGCATTGAAATGCGTAGAACAGAATTCCACTATACAGGACGTTTTTTAATAGTTATATCCGCTACTTAATATATAGCAAATTCCCAGAAATATGGTTTTACACAGTTTTCATCAAATGACTCGGAAGAGTCGTCGTCGTCGTCGTCGTCCTCAATCTTGGTCTGTGGGATCTAGTGACGTACGTAATGAGCTTAGAGGTTATAATGATAGGTTCTTGCGGGTTATGCCGTGGCCGTCGACTTGAACTTGACGTTTCGATGCTCATGCTGTCAGCTTCTTCAGAAGTTTTCTAAAGACTGATGTCGGTGCCTTCTACTCCTGGTTATATAGCGTATGTAAATCTTGTATGTTATTGGGACTTGTCGTTTTTCTGCTTGGTTGTTTATGGCTTGATTGGTTTAGCAGAGCTACCTTCCATGTGTTACTAAGGCGGTGGCCGTCTTCTCGAATGAAATTGTTTTTAATAATTTCTAGGGATTTCCGAATAACATGAAGGACGTATTTTCTAGTTCTGATTAGTACGTTCACGGAGTCGTAATTTATTCTGTGGTCTCATAGCCCTAATAAGTGTTCTGCGATGGCGGATTTTTGTGCGTTTCCAAGTCGTGTCTGGGTTTGGTGTTTTTCATTCTACATTGAATGCTTCTTCCCGTTTGTCCGATGTATGATTTTCCACAAATACATTGGAGCTGGTAAACACATTGCCTGTAGCCTGGGCAAAGAATATTTATTGGAAGAAATCAATTGTTCAACCTTTCTTAGTGTATCATAGCTGATTTCAATGTTTCTTCAAATCGACGACCACGGCATAACCCAGAAGAAGCTATCATTATGGACAACGGCTGTAAAAGCCTGCAGTGAAGCTTAAGAGGTTATTCAAAATCTGATATCATTAGCTGCGACAATAAATACAAAATACAGTCAATGCTCAAATTCAACAATCAAGTCTCAAATAGTGTCGTCACAGTTGAATAACATTCAATTATTCAGATATTTACTGTTTTATATTGGTGCAAAACTTTAAAGCTAACTAACACCCTGCCCATACCTACACAATAATTGTAATCAATTACCTAACTGAATAACATACCTAATAGTTGGAACGCCTTGCTTTAAACACATCACAAAATGTAATCCACTGAGAGTCATATCAAAAATTCACAGTTCAAACGCGCGATTTCATATGCCCGCCGATAACCTCATTTATCAAAGCGTGAGCGAGTGTCAAGAGCAGTGTTGCTGAAACTGCATCTGTTTGAAGCTTTTTGCAAAATAAGGAATTATTTCCTTGTTTGGAAATATAACCATAAAACTCCCACCACCAGTTTCGACAGTAAACAGCGAGCTGACGTCCAGGCGACAGGCCTGAAAGTCACAAACAGGCGTCAGAACTGACGCAAAATTCTGGGGCTCCAGCAAGTCAAGGTTGGGGAAACACTGGTCAAATAAAGGGCGACGTACATTATTGCAGACAACAACGGCCATGCTAATTGTAAAAAACGAACTCGTTCTGAGATCATGCAAGAAACCTGCTGTGGATTTCCAAAAACAAAAAATGAATAACTAGTTTGACTTAAGTCTACAAAACAAATCGGGCACATTTTTTATTTTAAATTTGCATTACTTAATTCTTAGGTTTACTCATTACCACATATCATATAGACTGCACTCTTGAATACAATATTATTTCGAATATTCAAACAGCCCCTTAATTTTCCAGAATAGGCAACACGCAATGCTTTTAAGGGGCACCCTTACTAATTACAACTTGCATATCGGCTTAATCTGATCTCCTTATTGGAATTTTATTGTGTATTCTAATTATCCACTCAACGAGGCCTCTAATGAACATAAGCCCTACAAACTACTCACCGATTAGATTAAGTAATAAATTGATAAACAATACATAAGCGACTGTTATCAACTACATTTTCACACAGTTATATTGTGATCACAACGTGTTTGCGGGACACATTATGATATGGATGAAGTATCTGAAAAAAACTGAAAGGGGAATAAACTTTAAAGAGATTGATTAGTATTGAGTGCTATTAAAAAAAATCTAAAAATTCAAATCACAATCAATTAATCTAAGCATGCTGGACTAAAATAATTGAATAGTCTAGTTGGGTACTACAAAAAATATCACACAAGCAAGCTACTTCATCTCGATTTTAATACACTTTGAAACTTTTAATTTTGCAAAAAATACATTAATGATGGTTAATTAATTGTTGGCCTAACACTAAAAATGTAAAACTTAACGCACACACCTCCGACCTTCTAGATGTCAAAATAAACCTGGTGGCCATCGAGCTACGCCAACTCGATCGCATGACCAACTTACGTCACGGATGTGGCGACACAAACAATAAACGCCCATTTTTATAAAATCTACACGAGGACAATAAAATATACACCTGGCGACAGCTTATTTTGTTCCGATTTGCTCGGGCTTTGCTTGGAGACATATTTCAAGTCCAATTGCAAAACAATCGAATTGCCTCATAAAACAATAAATAATTTTAACAGTTTTATTATTAAATTATCGTTTCTTTCATAAACTAATATTTGCTAACATAACAATTTCAACATACACAATCTGGACCATAAACTTTATCATCATCGTGTGCTCACATCGTCCCGATTTTTCGATTTCCACAAGCCGCAATCTATGTTTTGGCAAATTGTTGTTATTATTATTGTTGTTATTGGCAAATAAATATCTGAGCGATGCTCTAGAAAATGCTACCAAGCGAGTGTGTGCTATGTTCAATTATGAAATATAATTATTAGTTGGTCCAATCGACTGATCACTTATTTAAAGACAATAAAACGCCATCCATTATTTAAAAATTTTAAAAAATAATAATAATTAAGCACACATTTATTTTAGTTATGTACTTACATGCAAATACATACTTATGAAACATAACAACTTGTTTACTAGACATTTCAAGCAAATGTCAAGGAAAAGACTATCATATTCGAGTATTTTTGGAAACCCCTCCACTAAATCGAAAATAATTTAACTAATATATAACGCTGTAGCGGAAAACATTCAGGTAATAAAATTACCGCAAGCAAGAATTTTAATATATTTTTAAATAAAGCACAGATCCAGTAAGTGCTGCAATATTTTCTTCCGTAAACAACATCAAATACAAAATGTTAATCCTTTGCTTCAATTTGGACTGACAAGTAATTTATTGCTCTAAAATAATTAATGAAGTAATGAAGACAATTTCTACAGATTACCAACCAATGATACAAAAATGGTATATTCTGACCTCGTTGTAGTTGCAAAACATCTTAGCAAGAGTAGAACACCAGCTGGAACAGGAAGCCGGAGTTTTGCTCCACGGCAATATGGAGTTTTGCTCCACGGCAATATGGAGTTTTTCTCCACGGCAATATGGAGTTTTGCTCCACGGCAATATCGCAGGCCATTTGCCAGCGGCTTGTTCAGGCTTTTACGCAAAATTCAGTTGCTTATAAGATAATATTTAGTCAAAAGTGTTGACGTACATCAGTAAAAAATTTCAATTCACTTATTTACTTCAAATTGTCCAAGCTTAACACGTTAAACCATCAGATGAGAAGGGGTTTGCTAATAGCATATTTAGAACATCTAAAATAAACTAGTATTCCAATCTGCATCTAGTATTGTGACAATAACTTTGTATGTTCAATGATTTATACAAGGCGTTAGGTTGTAGAATTCTGACGTAATTTTATACTCTGCAATAATACTCAAGTTAAATATTCTAAACCAATTCATGTTCCTTTTTGGGTATTTAGCCACTCTGAAAAATTAAAAATATTAAATATCCAACGTTTCGAGAGACAATCTGTCCTCGTTATCAACGAATAACAATTAAAACTAAAAACGAACAAAGAAGCTTAGCTTTTCACTGGAATAAAAGAACGATCAACCTCCAATGAATTGCTGACACTGATATTTAATATTTTTAATTTTTCAGAGTGGCGAAATACCCAAAAGGGAACATAAATTATATCACCCCACAAAAAAGTTTCAGAGATTATTATAAACTAGCTTTGTGACATGTACTTTGATTGCTATATACAAAAACACACACTATATTCTGATTTCGTTATAATTTTATTTTATTTTTATTTATTTTATTTATTTCGGACTCATCCAACAGTCGTTAGGCCAATTATAGGCGTCGCTGTGCATTTATGGGGACTTCCAACCCCACTAACTACTGTCATCATGTTGTTATGACGGCCGGGACCAACTATTTCCGTGACAGCCGGATCACGAGGCGCCGAGAGATGCAGCCGTGGAACTCCCATCCCAGTTCTGACCAGAAAGAGCGTTACTTAACTCTACTGATCGAACGTGGACGCTTGTTCAAGCTACACCACCCGGGACCCAAGCATATTGGATATACTAGAACACCAGCAGGAACCGGGAGCTGGAGTTTTGCTCCACGGCAATACAGTGCTTTCGTAAATTAGTGAATAAATTCGTTAAAAATTCAAGGAATAACTTTTTGATTTTAATTTTTATTTGCGAATTTTTCCAAATAAAAGCTATACATACAGGGTGGCCCGCGTAGGAGGTATGACGTCGTCGATGTTTTTTTTTAAATGGCAACCCCCTTTTTTATTACGTAATTTGAAAGAACACATTTTTGTTACTTACGCTAAGCAAATTTTTGAGTATGTCACATGACCAAACATTAAGAAAACAGTTTTAAAATTGCAAAACACTAAATTTAATATTAGGAAGTATGATTTTACATTTTTATCAATAAAAGCAATCAATAAAAAACATGGTGTCGTCTTGGCTACTGTCACGCATACAACATGAACAATTTGAACATTTAATTCAGTTGTTTTTGGAAGTTATTGTAATTTTTTCTTAATTTTTGGTCAGTGACCTACTCAAAAATCACCTTAGGGTAAGTAAAAAAATGCGTTCTTTCAAATTCCGTAATAAAAAAAGGTTGCCATTAAAAAATATGGATGAAGTCATACCTCCTACGCGGGTCACCCTGTGTTGTTCTCTGAATGTCATTTTTTGACAGTGGTCTATTATGATATGTTTTTTCGGACTTTTTCCACTGTCTAGGGTGTAAATCACTCAACGTTTCGGGAGTTTTGTTCTACTCCCGTTTTCAGGTGTTCCTGGTTAGTCCTGAGAAGGAATGATATTGTATACAATTTATTTTTTATATATTTAATTATATATAATTATTGTATACAATATCAGTCCTTCTCAGGACTAACCAGGAACACCTGAAGACGGGAGTAGAACAAAACTCCCGAAACGTTGTGTGATTTACACCCTAGACAGTGGAAAAAGTCCGAAAAAAAACATATCACCCTGTATGTAGATTTTATTTGAAAAACTGTCCAAATAAAAATAAAAATCGACGGGTCCCAGCGTTTTTTCCAAAAGTTATTCCTTGAATTTTTAACTAATTTATCCACTACTTTACGAAATCACTGGTAGCTAGCAGCTTGCTCAAGCCTTTCTGCAAAAGCAGTTGCTTACAGCGAAATATCTAGTCAAAACTATTTAAGTAAAAGATAACTATGTACATGCATTTGTTATTAAAAAAAATGTTGACGAGTTTAGAAATTCGTACAGCCATAATTTTATATCATCTACACTCTATATAGGTTAGAATGGTGTATTTAAAATTTGGAAAAGTCCTGGACCTGAAAATTACCTTTTTCTCCTTAAACATTCTACGATCCTTGTGAAATATTTTTCAGACTTATGTGAATATCAAGACTCTAAATATGAAATTTGAGTAAAATCGTTCAAGCCTCTTAGGCGATGTAGTATGGGAAAACAAAAATTTAGTAGTACCGAGTGGTACCCAGCACGATCATTTCTCGAAGCGGTCCAAATCACTTTTACTATAAAAATTAAGCTGTAATTATCACAAGAAAAATATATGTTTGTGAACAAGAACCTCAAAGGTGTTTGATTGTATGTAATTCAAAAATGAAAACTCGTTAATCTCTAAAACGCCTTTGTGGCGTCTATTATCCATGATGCCTTTTAATGCATTGGTTAATTATTTATTAGAAATTTATCTTTGAGGCAATTTTCCATTTTCCCTGACATTTGTTTGTATTTCTGGTGCAAACCAATTTGCGTTCAACGCCAAACGTGGAAGTTCACATGTTTTGCAGATACTCCAACGACCTTAAAAGCCACTTCCTTGTTAGTTTTGGCACACAACCAAACACAAGCAAAACCGACAATTAATGGTTACGATGGCCGTTAATTGGACCTTTGTCTAGTTCGAACAAAAAAAAATCTAATGATCCTGTCAGGCAATTTTTAATTTATATTTGCACCACTTCACTAAACATTTTATGACTTTTGACGTTATGCAACAATAAATGCGTATGTAGCGCTCATGAAAACAAACTTAAGCTTCTAACAAATATTTACCTTTGTTTGACCTAAGTTAGATAATCATATCACTCGAGAACAAAAATTAGTAGCATCCACATCATTCGCATCTAACATGACGCAGATACAATCATAAAGTATGCAAAATAATGATTGCAACAAATTAGAAGGTAAAAATGTTGCGGCTACGAGCACACATTAAAATAATCCAAAAATAAAATTTCTAATTCTAAAAACATCACAGTTCGAAAACTACAATTTAAAAAAAAATAAAAACACTAATACTCAAGCCCTAAAAAAAACTACGATTTGGCCGCTAAACTACTAAAAGTGAATTAATACCAAAAATCACTTACGGCCAAAGTTCGTTAATAAGGGAAATTGGTAGAATCGATCGCAACAGTTCACCAAATTTAGCGTTTCCGGCGGTAGTCCAAACGACTCGAGAACCATACCTAATTTCTAAATCCATGGGAAACTCCACGCACGTCACAGACTTAACAAACGTTCTAGATGCCCGCAGTGAAAGCGTGTCGCGACGACCTCCAAAATTCAACTGCAGTTGGCTCTATCAGTTGGGATTAAAATCACACTAATTAGCGCTTCCCGCTGCTACGTCACAGAGAAAAATTCGCGATTTGATAGGGCCACGCTCTGGGGATAACTGACGGCTTGGCATGCGTGAATTCGCTTTTTGTAGACCTGCGGCAAAAATAGACGCAACGGCTCACGTGAATATGATTTCAGGAGGGCTTCGTTCAATAACACCAATAACTTGCACGAGGAGAACGCGTCTAGAGCTAAACAAAACGCAATTGGGCTGTAATCTAGGTCTGGCATGCTGGTGACGTAGAAACGGCCGAATGAAGTTTTGGAAAACAGATTGTTGCCAGTGACAAATCAACAGTTCCATTAGTAAAAGTTATAGATTTACCTGTAGAGAGCAAATTTCAGTTAGACATCTAAGTCGGCCAGTGAGGTATTTTGAAGCATTGTTTTGGTGTCAAAGTATTTTAATACCTAAGTCAATATGTTACCTTAAAACCAGTAGCACTTACTTGCCTAGAAGATTTACATACAACGACAAAATTATCCTCAAAAATATTTGAACGCCCCTTGTACCGCCCTCCAATTCCATTTTTGCAAAAAATACCAAATTTGAAGTTACTTTTATACTAAGGGTAATTTAGAACTATTTTCCTGTAGGCAGCAAATTTGAAACTATCGACGTTGCTTGGAAAAAACGGCCAGTGATTGATTTTTAAGCATTTTTGTGCTGTTAAATGGCTTTAATACCCAAGTCAATATATTAGCTTAATTAAACTAGCGGTTACCTGATTAGCAGTTTCACATTGAAGTACAAAATTAGCCTAAAAATATATGAATATTCCTTGTACCTCTTTACACTTACATTTTCAAAAAGCGAATACTACATTTGGCCAATAATTTGTATTTAAGGGTGATTTTACTATTATATAAAGCAGACTTCCATCTAACGAGTTTGTTTATTGGTGTCTCTTTAACTTTTGAAGATTTTGAAGCAATTTTCTGTTGTTAAATGGTTTTAATACCGAAATCAATACATTAGCTTTAAACAAATGCCGTTTGTCTAACAACAGTTTCACATTAAAATACATAATTGTCCTTAAAGATATATGAATGACCCTTGTACCTCGTAACGCTCAGCGATAGATTCTAAAGTAATTTCTAGCCGTTACGTGATTTTAATACCCAAGTCAATCCATTAGCTTGAAACAAATAGCGTTTGAATGACTTAACAATTTTACATTAAAGTACAAAATTATCTTTAAAAATATATGAATGCTCCTTGCAGCCCTTAACACTCAATTTTCTAAAAATACTTAGTAAATTTAATTAGCACCTTGTATATTAAGATCGATTACATACGAGTTCCCCTGCAAGGAACAAACTTTAGAAAACGACATTTCTCACTGGGTTTTCTTAAATTTAAAAACTCCCAGTGATAGATTTTGAAGCAATTTAATACCCAAGTCAATACATTAAGTTCAAACAAATAGCGTTTGTCTGACCAACCGTTTTACATTAAACCACAAAATTATCGTCAAAAATATATGAATGTCCCTTATACACATTAACTCGTTATCCAAGAAAAACGAATACTAAATTTGATCAATGAATGGTATTTTAAGAGTAATTTTACTACAGAAAGTAAATTTCAAGCTAACAACTTGGCTTATTGAAGTCCCTCAGTTTGGGAAAACGTACAGTGATAGATTTTGAAGCAATTTCATGCTGTTAAATGGTTTTTATAACCAAGTCAATACATTAAGTTCGAACAAATAGCGCTTGTCTGTCTGACCAACAGTTTTACATTAAACCTCATAATTATCGTCAAAAATATGTGAACGTCCCTTGTACACATTAACTCATTAACTTACGAAAAACGAATACTAAATTTGATCAGCGACTGCTATTTTAAGAGTAATCTTACCCTAAGTTTGAAAAAACGGTCAGCGATCAAGTTTGAAGCAATTTATTGCTGTTAGGGGTTTTTAATCTTTTAATACCTAAGTCAATACATTAGCTTCAAATAAATACCGTTTACTTGACTAACAGTTTTACATTAATGTACAAAATTATCCTCAAAAATATAGGAATGCCGACTGTACCTCGTAACACTTATATTTTTAATACACAAGTCAATACATTAAGTTCAAACAAATGACGTTTGTCTGACCAACAGTTTTTCATTAAACCACAAAATTAACGCCAAAAATATATGAATGTCCCTTGTACACGTTAACTCATTAATTTAAGAAAAATAAATACTAATTTTGATCAGTGACTGGTATTTCAAGAGTAATTCTACTAGAGAAAGCACATTTCAAGCTAACAACGTTGCTTATTGAAGTCCCTCAGTTTGGAAACACGTCCTGTGATCGATTTTGAAGCATTTTTTGCTGTTAAATGGTTTTAATACCCAAGTCAATACATTAAATTCTAACAAATGACGTTTGTCTGGCCAACAGTTTACATTAAACTAAAAAATTATAGTCAAAAATATATGAAAGTTCCTTGTACACATTAAATCATTAATTTAGACAAAAGGAATACTAAATTTAATCAGTGACTGGCATTTTAAGAGTAATTTTACTATAGAAAGCACATTTCAAGCAAAAACGTTGCTGACTGAAGTCCCTCAGTTTAGAAAAACGTTCAGTGATAGATTTTGAAGCAATTTCCTGCTTAAATGACTTTATTGCCCAAGTCAATTCATTAACTTCAAACAAATAGCGTCTGTCTGAGTAACAGCTTGACATTAAAGTATAAAATTATCCTCTAAAACATATAAATGCCACCTGCACCACACATTTTCGACAAAACAACTAAATTTAATTAGAAGAACTTGTAGTTTAAAGAATGATTTTACAATAGGAAGCAAACTTCAAGCTAACAGCGTTGCTTAGTGGGGTTTGAAGCAATTTCTTTCTGTTAGGGGGTTTTAATACCCAAGTCAATATATTAGCTTCAAACAAATACCGTTTACTTGATTAACAGTTTTACATTAATGTACAAAATTATCCTTAAAAATACCGAAATGCCGCATTACCTCGTAACACTTATATTTTTAATATCCAAGTCATATATTAACTTAAAGAAATAGCATCTGTGTGACTAACAGTTTTAAATTAAAGTAAAAATTTGCTCCCAAATTTATATGGATGCCCCTTGTATCATCTCTTATCAGTTTAATTACAAGGATCCCCTATAGGGAAAAAACTACAAGCTAATAACATTGCTTACGAAAAAACGGTCAGTGATAAATTTTGAAACAAATTTTTGCTGTCAAGGTGCTTTAATACCGAAGTTAATGTAACACCTTAAAGATAATATCGTTAAGTACAAAATTATTCTCAAAATCCCTCTTAATACACCAAAATATCAAATCTGACCAATAACTTGTATTTTATGCGAAAATTTTCTGGTATGATGCAATTTTCAGCCTAACAACGTTGCTTAGTGAGATCTCTTACGTTTGGAAAAATGCTCAGTAATAAATGTTCAAGCAATTTTCTCTTGTTAAAGCGTTTTAATACCTTAATCAACATATTGCTTTAATACAAGTTGCATTTACTGGACGAAAAGTTGTACATTCGAGTTGAAAATTATCCTCAATTGTCCATTTGAAGGGACATTTTCGCCCCTCTCAAAATATATATACAAAAAATTAACAATATAAGTTTTAAGAGTTCACATTACACTTTTATCTTGCAATACCTACGCAATTTGAATAACTGGAAAATAATATACAGTGCCCACAACGTCGCACTTTTGTGCTGATTTCGAATCTAGACGCATATATTGTTATTAAACATCTGCTAGAAACACATGCTAAAGTAAACTCTCGTCGTTAAGCTGTTTAATTCCTAATTAAATATGCTGCCTTAAAACGGATACTATTTGCTCGACTAAAATATTTACATTAAAATATTAAATGATCTCCAACCAAGGGCACAAGTTCGCGTACGTTTTGAGCATTACATTTTACATAAGAAATAGATGCTAGAGCAGCATCTTATTACCCAACTGCTTTAATACCTAATTGAATATGTTACCTTGAAATAGATGCAATTTATTCCACTAAAAGGTTCTGATCAAATTACAAAAGTATCTTCAAAAAATATGGGCGCACATACTTCTCTTAAAACATAATTTTAAAAAACTGAATAGGCTACTATGTTATTCCAAACTGTCACTACTAGATTATGACGCAACGTTTTATCACTAAAATGTTTTAATACCTAATTGAAAATATCAGCTTCAAACGATTACTATTTAATCGAATAAAGATCGACGTTGGAGTACACAAAAGCACTCTCAAAATCATGCGTCCACATCTGCCCTCCCCTTAATAGTCTAGTATCCAATAAATATTTGACAATCAAATATTCAAACATATCCTGAAAAATCCATAGAAACTATCCCCTCAAAAATGCATACAAAATCAAATTGGCTAAATCTGATTGTCACTGGCACTAAATTTTTGATTTATATTCATAGAAACATTTGACGACGCTTCACTGAACTACTGTAGTTTCACCTTATTATTCTACATTATGCAAGCATTGTAGTTTACCCAATTATTTAACAAAGACAATTCAACATGCTTACCTTGTCTCAGTAATTTTGCTCTTCATCCATTGGGGAATAGAGATTCCGGAACTCAAAGACCTGCTGTCTCCGTCGGTGGCCATCGCTAACAGTTACTTCACTATCGAACGTTACTGAGCAGCAACCGAATATTAAATAATAACTTTTATTGAATGCGCAAATAACCTGCCGTCCTGAGCACTATTCCTCAAAAACATGTTACGTAGGTGCGAGTCCATTAGCACTGGCTTTGGAAATTAGCAAAACTACGGCAACCGTTTAGCACGATTAGAGTTGGCGGCGAAATAGTTGAACCACGAAACAGTTGCACGAACAACGGAACACAGCTACGGAGCCTCCTCGGATGCAAGTCTGCGACTGGTGGTTCGTCAATCGTTCGGCCTGTAAATAAACAAAACACGTGACCATACGTAATAGACAACCGCTGATGGAGATAGTCGAGAAGTTCATAAATTGGCCTTCTACCCATAGAGGCTCGGCTTTCTCCGAAGCAGCCATTGGCCAAATTTCTAGGAATGACAGGCTGTATTTGTTTTTGTCTTCGCGTGTTTCATCATCGACCTTTTTACTTGATGATGAAAGTCGCCACTTACTTCGAAAGTAACCGGCGGCGCGCTGTGCATGCAGTGCAATAGTTCATGGCGAAAATTGTATGCCTTTTGGCAGCTGAATTTGTTGTTGCCACGACATATTTTGGAGGTATCGTGGCTGCCATAGGCCCAAGTTTATCTTCTTAGATAAATAACACGGGTAACATGATAACCGGCTTTTTTGTAAATAAGAGGATTGCTTATCTGGCCGCACAATATTATCGACCCCGAGTTTGCGACAGATTTTTCGTAGTTGATAATTTCCCACTACTCATTTACCTGTTACTACATGCGTCTTACTTTGATGATAGCATTATTTTTTTATAGCACTCCGTAAAAATGCATCAGTAAGTTGGGCATATGGGCATGTTGCTAGTAATAGTAGTAATACCAAACCTCCACTTCGAATTTATTAAAAACCTACTGCACACTTATTGTTCAATAACAAATGTGAGCAACTGTTAGAACCCTGTGAAACCCCAACACCTTAACGGGACGTTCGAGAATGTTCCAGATCGACAATCAACATTCGACAATTTTCGAGATCGAGGTCGAGAATGGGTAAATCTCGTCTCGCGGCTACACTAATACAAACGAATGAACAAGAAGAAAATTTTGAAAGATATGTATAACATGCAGAACGTAATAAAACTGACCAAGAATGAAATGAAGTTCTGGAATAGACATGGTAATAGAATGAACACCCACACATAAAAAAGCAAAGTAAGATTAAGATTGGGAGCTGGTTTACAACATTAGAAAAGGCGTAAAACGAAAGTGTCGAAAGCAGACCGTTAGAATATATAAAATGGACAAGAATATGCAGTATACTACATAAACAATAGAGAAACTAGCAATGCACATGTCGGTATCTTATTCCTTTAATGGTTGGTTTATGCAAAACCAAAATCTGTTGGAAACATTCTGATACAAGATGCAAAGCTGGAAGAAACACCAAAATGTGTTGCTTTAAATGGTTACAAATATTATATGTGCATAAAAGGCGTTATGTCAGTTTAAAAATCAGCGCCGCCACTACTTTTTATGTATAAAAAAAGATGAGGTCGACAATTCGTCGAACTTCTCGAACAAATATTACTGGCAGAAACGTTTGTGCGTAGTGTAAGCGTTACCGTTCCGATTTTCCCAGAGGCAAGCTGCCCATTTGAAATTCCCATTCCCACCTCATTAGAGTGTCGCAAAATTTCATATCGATTTCCGACTGGATAGATTTAGAACACCCCTGTATCGGCCAGTATATAAGCGCCCTATATCCCGACACAGCCCTAGAGTAGCGTGTAGATCGACGTAGATGCTCGCAGTTAACCTTTGGTTGACATTTGCCGCTGTCCATACTTCTCGACGAAACTCTTGATTGACGCTAGTTTCGTCCGTCATATTCCAAAAGCTTCCATTTTGGTTTCATAAAGCCCAGTCGCCAGGAAGATCTCTCCGTCCTCGCGTCGGCTAAAATTTTCGCTCAACGCCCGGTGACTGAAACTGTACTGTGCTAAGTTTGCATGCATAAATTCCCGCCAATCTTGTATGGGTTTCGCAGTTTTGCAATAAGTTTTAGTGCGGATCCCCGTTATACGTGCAATAAAGCCTTAAGCGCCTGCGCCAGTTTTCCTGTGGAACTGCTTCCCAGGCGAAAAAAATGTCAAGCTTTCTTTATTGCGCTACGTGACGTCACGAGCAGGTAGCATTCTTAGGAATTGTATGCACAAATGTATTTCTATTAGTTATCTCTATACAGTTCGTAAATTTACTTTATGACTTTCATACACAAAGTGCAATTCCGCATTTTTTACAGTAAGATAATATTTGAGTGACCATGAAACAATGTGAAGCCTAAAGAATAGCACGCATTTGTCCCCGTATCTTTACATGTACAATTGTTTTGACTATCGCGAGCGAGTCCCCTGTTATTGCAGTCTAAGATCCACGGCTCACATGTCTTAAACGACCTTGTAACGAACGGGGCCCCACTGGATAAAACTTCTTCTTTGCGACCAACTATGCTGTTCCATAATGAAAGCACGATTGTACTTCAACTTAGTGACGCGTTTAAATCTTATAATGGTTGAATTTACTATTGGAATAAAAACATATCCCCTCCCCCCCACCAATAAGTGTCTACTACTTACGAAAACAACCCTCTGTTCGATATTGCCAAAGACAATTCCTACGGAAAGAATAACAAAAGAGCAAAAAGATATAGACTGATTTAATCATACCAGTCACATCAGCCACATATCGGTACGCTTCTACCACTTCTGAAAACAAGAGGACATTTAATTCCATAGTGTCTTCAACTACTATTATCTTTAGCTATATGTCATACAATTTAGTTGCTTTTAAGATCCACTCAAATTTGGAAAAAATGCAAAACATTATAAAGCTACCGAACACCTCTATAATGGAAAAATAAATCATACACACTACTGGGCGAGGGGTATTCTGCGAAAAAATATTATGTACACTAATTCCCAAGATTGTTCGTAATTCCTCTAATTTCATACTAATTCCCTAGTAATTCTCCTAATTCCTTACTAATTCCTCGAATTCCCTACTAATTCCCTTGTAATTTTCTAATTCCCTACTAATTCCTTAGTAATTCCCCCAAATCTCCATAACAATAACTAGTAACACCATTAGTATAATACTAGTTATTCTAAAATAATAACACCAAAGTGATAAGATTAATATCTACTCTTCAATTAAATAAAAACGTTATAAGCAGGATAATTAGATCTAGAAGATGTATGTTGAAAATAGCGGTCAGGATTTCGAAGTAAACCAATTTCTATGTGGTCGAAGTTTCGAATATTTATTTCGTCATTCTCAGGATTCTGAAGATAAGCAAACCAAGATTGTTAAGTCCATACATACAGACTATGGGTCATTCCTAAAAACGCTAAACAGCAGTCATATAATCGCTTAAATGTACAATTAGCTATCATAGTTATAATTCCATATTTTTTGTTAATAATGTTTTGTTTGTTTACGTAAATAATCTTGCGGATGGCGAAATAAGATTGTCAAAACGTCGACCAAATAGATTTCAACCAAATTTCTTCAAAATCCTGACCCCAGTTCTCAAAATACTACTTCTACGTTAAACAGCATGATAGTTTAAACAAAATCTTAAAGATAATTAGAAATGTTTGCAGTAATACCCCATGAAAAATGAACATTTTATTCACATAAAGTACAGCATGAGAGTGTATATCTACGGTTAATATTGAGGAGATCCAACCTTTTTAATTCAAATGGCCCGATTCCAATTAGATTGATAGGACCGTAGAAGATTAAATCTTTATGTGTATTATCACCGTCTTCCTTTCGATGCTAAATAAAAGAGTTGAGCTGGGCTTTTAAAAACTTTATTTTGTATTGCCCGTCCTCACTATCTTAATTTATTTGACCAATGAAAAATGGCTAGTCGTTGAAAACAGCGTAATAATTCTATTCTATCGAATTTAATTTCCAGTCCTGTTTTGCCTAAGACGTTTTTAGATCCGGACTGAAAAAATCTTCCAAACTATCAACCGAATCGGAATCGTCGAGTGCCATAGCTGTTCTTTTGAGTCAAGGTTTGAAGTCGAGTCAGTATCATTTGTTTTATTCCTTTTCTGTTCCTTCTTGTTGGTGATTTTAGAGGTTGAGGTCAGCTGTCTTTTTTTCGCTTTCTTATGGGGTTTTTCAGAAGCGCCGATAAATCGCTTCACTCGATCGCTACTAACTCTTACGTTTGTTCGATTCAACGCCAGCAGCATAAATTATTTTTTTCTTGTATTCGCTCCCCAAACTGGTTACTTTGGAAACTGTCTAGGATCCTCAAAATGGCCATTTAGAGGCCTTGTACTTAAAGTCGTCATGGCAACATTTTAGCGGACTCAAACATTAGTTGCCCTGACGACTTTAAGTACAAGGCCTCTAAATGGCCATTTTGAGGATCCTAGACAGTTTCCAAAGTAACCAGTTTGGGGAGCGAAAAATACATTTTCGCGCGGCCTCCTAATATAACGCCGCGTTAATGGTAATTGAAACTTCATATTATAATGTTTGGAGAGCTAATACAAAAAAACGTTGTATGCAACACGTCCTCAAATGGCTTTAGAGGACTCATCTTCATATTACGGACCCGGCTGCGCTTCGCTCCGCCTCGTCCGGAAACATTACTGCTCGTCCCCTAAAGCCTTGCTTTGAGGACTAGTTACATAAAGTACTATTTAATTATTGACGACTTATTATCAACAATGAATTTTACATATGGTGATTTTTCGAATAAACGTTGACTACCCACTTTTTCGGAGATATCTTTCAAAGTCGTTGTTTCACAAGAAGTTTAAGTTGAATTTCTTTCATCAACAATTAATTCCAAAACCATATCATCCCCATTATTTAGATTTGTGTTTACTAGATATCTGTCAATTTCGTTTTCTTCATTTTCGACTTCGTTCTCGCCCACAGCTTCGTTCTTGCTCGTGCCTATCGTGTTGTCCTTTGTAAGTCCACAATTATAATGAAATTGCAGGAAAGGAACATGTATGTATTTTCACTCATTGTCTTTTGCATCGATACCAAGTTGTTTCCTATAAGCTAAAGCATTCTGTAGAGCTTTTTTTACTTCGGGTTTTATATCCAAATTAAGTATTTTTTCTTCAGTTAGTATATTTTTTTCTTTTATTTTTGAACCTTTTGTCTTCCCTTGGAAAAGTAAACGTCTCCATAAATCGTTGGTGGTACTCCTATCATTCATTGTTTTTAATCTCTCAATGCGATTCAGCATGTTCTTTATACTAAAATTTATTACTGTGGAATACGTGGAGGTCATTAATCTGACAGCCTTAAATAGAGATTGACGTGTTTGGTGAAATCACAAGACTGAACATACTAGGTTTTAGTTTACTGCTTCTGAGATTCAATATAAGTTTAATCAAGGCGTATCTGTTCAGCTCAATGCAAAGCTAGCAATTGTTGAACCAGAGTTGTATCTCGTTTGGTAGTTTACGCTACCCTAATACTGGCTCTCCATATTCTAGTAAAAGTACAACATACCAGATGTGTTATAATCTGGTACTCAATTCTGTATTGGGACCCAAAGAAGACAACTCTATATAGTGCATATGTTAAGATAAGCCACAGCGCCCTCACTCTGTGGAAACACCTTCAATTATTTTCAAACTACACATTTTTTGTATACCTACCACTATTTTTCAATTAATATAGGTTTTAAATTAAATACTTCTGATTGAAAATACCTATTCATAGCTCATAGCAATAATAGAAAAATAAGAAATAGTTTAGTAAAAGTTTATTTTGAGTAAATAAATAAAATGAAAAGCGTTAGGCTGGCATAAGCAAGTCCTCCATTCGAATCCACGGTGGGCGTAATTTTTCCATCTTGGCGGTTGATATCAAGTCCGGTGAGACTAGAGTGACTTGATGTCAATTTGACGTATATCTCCTTACCAGGGTACGGACAGATCATTGTCCCCTCTCACTGTAAAGTACTTTTGAATAGAATATATACTTTTTCTCTTTGTTCAGTTTTAGTAACAATAACTAAATTATTGGCACTGCTAAATTATAGGTTATGTTTCATCGTGATTCGCATATATTGGAGTAAGACAGGTATAAAATACCTTCATTATTGGTTAAATATACATGATAACAATTCCGCCTAATTTATTTGTACACGCTAAGGCCCATCACTTTTCCATCATGCAGATCCTGAAATGTAGCGCATAGCAAATAGTTTTCTTTAATATAATACGATAAAATACTTTCTAATATGTTTTTTCGGAAACGTTTATAGATACATAAATTGAAAAGTAATGCCAATGTGACAATCATTAATTTACTATGCGATTGAAGAAAGAAGGAAGCTATTTGTGTCCACACTCTGTTAATTAACAGAGACGTCAAATTGACATCAAGGCACCCTAGGTGAGACCATTGACATTTGGGCACCAAATTAACTGTGCTCTACTTAGAACCACAGATCTAAAGACATAGTAACAAGGTCAACACATCACCAAGATACACACCTGACACAATGGTTGCTACGAAAGCAGAAAAACCGAGCTCCAACTTTATAACTCGGAAACTAGGCCAAGCGGCGCACTGCACCGCCAGACGCATGCGTACAAAGCACCAGCCTTTACACGAGTAGGTACAAAGAGGTTGCTGATACTGCATCCATACATACATAAACTAAGTACAATGTATACATTTAAAAATATAACAACAATAATATAGATTGAAAAGGTTAGAAATAAGTTTGAAATACCTTTTTTAAATGTAGAATTGTATTGTAAAAAAATCAGGGTCGCCCAATTACAAAATAAAGTAAAGCATTATTTTCAGATGCACCGGAAGTATTTTATGCGAAATCGTATAGCCCTCAAAAAACTATATACAGGGTGTTTGAAAAGAGGTTAATAAACTTCAAGGGGTGATAATACTCATCAAAATTAGACAAAAGTTGCAGTAAACATATGTTCGAAATGCGTTCTAAGAGAGCTACAGTCCTGAAAAGGGTGATAAAAAACAGATTCTATTTAATTAGAATAATAGGTACAAGTGCGAATCACTAAACCAATTTTACAATGCACTTACTTTCCCTAAGTAAAGCGTGTAGAAGAGTACTGTAGTGTGGGAGACGTTTACATTCGTTGCTAAATATGCAGGGTTATGTCTAGAGTTGCGTGCGCTGCGCTGTACTTCCTTATATTCCTCCCTAATTCCTCAAATAATTCCTCTAATTCCTTAACCAATTCCCCTAATTCCTTAAGCAATTCCCCTAATTCCTCAACCAATTCCCCTAATTCTTCCACTAATTCCCCTTATTCTCCAACTAATTTCTCTAATTCCCCAACTAATTTCCCTAATTCCCCAACTAATTCCTCTAATTCCCTATTAATTCCTGGAACTTGTACACCAAAATTCCGCCGCGGAATACCCCTCGCTACTGGGTAAATAGTCAAATCAGCTGACCACCTACAAAATCCAATAATTTCTGAAAAGTGGGAAAGTCGTACTTTGTTACGAAAGCGGATTTTGTTGAATGTCTAATGTCAGAACAAAACTTACTTCCACCAAGCCTCTCTGCCAGTGACCCAAATACATGACAATCAGAAAGGGGAGATGCACTCTGATGAATTGCACCAATGATGTTACGAACGGCGGGTACATTGCACTCTGCAATCATGCAGTTACAACTTACTCACTCGAAATTCTCTACACGCCACATTAAATTGTGCGACTTTCGTATACACGCCCAATTTCCAGTATGAACATACCCATTTAAGGTCAATATTGCAAAAAAGGTTAACTACCATCATGCCCATAGTCAATAGTCACCCTATCGCAAAATGTCTCAAATGTTTCAAAGCGATTAGTCCTCGTCGTGTTGCAAGAGCCACAACCTCCACTAACGAAAACTATTTCGGGGCCAAAACGCTGGAAACAAACCTGCCACGTGTTTATCGTATGTTGTCACAACGCTGTTATGAATGTCAATATTTGTATCAGTTGATATGATACTAGGTATAATGTAGATAACCTATTTTATGAATTTAAAAGCTAAATAATTTGAAAGTACCAACATTTTATCGACCGACGCAATGGGGTCCCACAGGGTTACACCTGTGGCTCTTTACTTCCCTCAATTTCTCGTGGCCATAATGTACATACATAGCTTCAAGCCACGATACGAAGTCTGTCAATAGAAAATGTTTTGAATTTTCCTGCATATCAGCAAATCTAAATTGCAAATTATATAATCAAAGACACAACAGGGCTTGCTTACGATACAGCTTCGTGGAAAAAATCAAGATTTGTAGAAGAATTTTATTTGAACGTCTGTGGGACTTTTACGCTTTCGTCAGTTAATATTAGATAGTATTACATCAGCCTCGGAAACACGTTTTAACATTCGACAATTGCGGTTACATTAACAAGACGAGTTCCTTGTACGTTTAATAGATTCATTAGCACGCTTAATTATTGATACTTTGACGCAACGTTTTTTATCTGTGCCAATTGTAACGACTGGTAAGTTAAAATTTACGAAAGAAAGTAATTTGGTGCGAAACATTTACATTTAATTAACAATATTACTTCCACAAATTGTACTAATTGCAAACAACAACCATGGCAAAACACAACTACGTAATCACCCTGGCACGAGCAGGTTCTTGTATGTATCACTACCAGAGAAATAAATAAACAAACGTACACAAACAAAAACACAAACCATGACATTTCTAACTTCTAAACAAAATAGCATTGCTGCAGCTAAGGAATTTAATGACCTTGTCAGTTATTTTAAAAATACTCTAAAGCGCATTAGATTAAACCACACCGCGCCAGGTACTTCAAAAGCTTTTCCACTTTAAAATAACACAATGGCAGAATTGCGGGTGGAACTAAAAACAGTCCACGATTTAGCACCTGAACCGGCAAAACTGGCCAGAACTGGCAACTGGTAGGTAAATACCGAGAAGTAAAGTAGTTATTGCGAGAATTGGTGTGCCTTCGGCGCCTTGCCAAGGGCTAATACGATTATTCCAGAGGTGACGAAACGCATTTTTGGCAAGTAATCCCAAGGATGCACCGCATTTCAAATCAAGTAGTCTGATATATATTTAATAAAAACTGACTGTACTAAGTGGTGTATCCCATAGAAAGATACTTGGGAAAAAGGATACACAAAGAGGCATAATAGTTCGGTATTTGTACAAAACTAAAATATGAATTGCAAGGAAACAGTTCTGACAGGCATCTGAACTCATGAAATTTACTTCAAAAAATCTTAGTGAAGAGATGTTCCTCATGACTCATGACACTAAATTTCAACGTCAGTATGATTCTCAATTTCCTTTTCGAAAATTCCAAGTATTCTTGATTTTACGTTCGAAGCTATACGTGTTTGTTCGAAATTTCTCCCGAAAACTCGTCGACAATATGGAACAGACGTGGTCTTATTGGTTTAGTGAATTGCTGCACCCACATGGTAACCTAAGGATGTGATAGCATTTCGGAAGTAAAACCTGTTTACTCGCAATCTAAGATAGTATTTGGTCATCACTTTTGATTTTGCGTTTCTGCTCCGATATTTCTAAGAAGGTGTTCAGATTCGCCGTGCTACCTGTCGGAAATCCGTGGATGTGTAAAATGGTTTTACGTTGCTGTTCTTTCAGCCTGTTGGATTGCAGACATCCGTAATCGTGAGGCCGTCCCGACACACTCTTATGGATTTTCTAGCACGTGACTCAGTTATTAAGGTCAGGTTTTTCAATTGCTTCAACCTTTCGCGCACCTGGCATCGCATCTCACGCTTCCCGCTACGAGTAAAATACATGAAATTGCCCATCGTAGATCTTAAACAACCATCAGCTGTTTATTGATTTTAAGTTTGTTGCTGGTGAACAACCATATTATATTGTTTACCAAATTCCACCTACTTTCTGTTTTCTTATTTTATATTGTATCCTTTTATTTGTTACGAAACGGGTAATTTTACTACCATAGGTGTGTAATCCGGGGATTATGTGAAAAACTCGTTTTTCTTGATATTATCATTTGCACCATTTCTATATTCGTGTTCCTTTGGAGGGGTCTCGTCGTGCGACACAATAGGCGGATCTTGTTATCAAATAGCTTTTTTGAAGCGCCTGATGGGAGTTCGTCTCAATTAGAAGGTTTATACTTCGCTCATTCGATTCTGTGCGCTTTTATTTAACCAAACCATTTTGCTTGCATATTCCGTATACTACTTGTTCGCATAGTACTACTTATATAATTACGCTCTTCCAAGTACTTACGCAAAAACATATATTCTGGTGTATTAACGTCATTGTCGTGAGTAAATGTATTATTGAGGTTTAGCACTGGCCATTGTTGATTTTCTTGGGTATTTATTGTCTCCTTGCAGGTTCGATTACTCCGTTTGGTTTTGCAAGCCTGTCAGGGTAAATTGTTAAGCCTGGCGCCTTTAACTACTAATATGTTACGGCTAATGACAAGTAGGTAAATCTATTATGCATTCTGTAAGCCACGCCCCCTCCCCCATCCGGCAGTCTATTATTGTTTTGAATATTAACAACTTACAACGTTAATAATTATTGGACACTTTCGGTTATTGTTACATTTTACTCAAAAGCATTATAATTATATCAAAACTACCAGAACATTTGTTAAAGACATCAAGTAGACATTTTACTTTTAAAGTTCACAAGTTCCAATTCCTTCCTCATGAAATTATTCATAAATATGATACCAAAAAGAAAGATGCAATAATATATTGTATGAATAACAAGGTGTGATATCTCATGCAACTATATAGTAGAATATTTGTGAGATACGACAAACATATGGGTAAAGCAGAGTA
Source organism: Agriotes lineatus (assembly GCA_940337035.1). Lineage (NCBI taxonomy): Eukaryota > Metazoa > Arthropoda > Insecta > Coleoptera > Elateridae > Agriotes > Agriotes lineatus. The sequence continues at coordinate 10,669 of CALNHX010010913.1, read as the reverse complement.
CAGTATTTCAAGTATTTGGTCTACAATATAATAATTAATATAAGACTTGCAAGAAGAGAGAAGAGTAATGGCTCTAAAATAATTGAACAATCATGGAAAACGTATTATACAGAAAATTTTACCCAAGGTGAGATATCGCAAGGAACTATGCTCGACAAGAGATAGGCAACGCAGAATAAAATATGTCAAAGATTTAGTCTGCATAATGAACACACGGCGTGCAAAGAATGAACCTGAGTGCTTGCATTGACGTCACGAAACAGGCTTGAAACTCTATCTGGTTCTCCATCTGATTCAGAAAGAACCCATTGATCTCATTAGGTAAGGCTTTATGAGCAAAAAAAAAGACCAGCACTTCGATGAAGCGGGATTCACTTTGAATGTGCTAGGGCTTAACGAGTTAAGGCATGCAATGGAGCTGCACCTAGAGTCCTAGACTAATGTAAAAAACAAACAAATGAGATAGGCGATGTAGCATCTACTATTAGAGTCCGTACAGGATACACATTAGTGCAGAGAAGTCGTAAAGCAAGTTAATATTGTGGGCTACCTCATTAAGATGAATAAATATCAAAGTTTGTCCCTGAAGAAAAAAAGGCGCAAAACATACATGTAGGAAAGAGGCAAGACCTGTCGGTAGGTCTCAGTACAAAACAAAGTAAGAACGATTATATATCCATCATTTTAGCATGTTAACTGCGATGGATTTTTACTAAAACTAGCAAACAGCTCTAACGATTTACGTGAAAAAACAGTATAATGTTCAAATACCCACAGATCTTCATACAATGTACGGCAACGATATGATATGGATAATCTATAAAGTACTATAACTTAGGATTGGAACTCCTGGTTTCCTGGATTCCTCATTCGCCTCCCTTATTTATTTATCCGAAATGTTTGGTTTGATATAATGAATAAAAAGCAACACTACAATGTTACCTTAAATTAGAACATGAGTTCTACATTAGCTCAGGCGTTAGGTTAATTTTTAACACAAAGTTATCTCTTATATTATTATTAGTCGATTTATTCGGTCAAGCCCGGTCCTGTCCACTTGCTTTTGCAAGCTTTGGATGCATGACACCACCTTGTGGCAGAAATGTAACGTCCCGCGTTGCAGACCACTAATCCAGCAAAAGAGGCTTCACGCCGAAAGAATGTGGGCTATTTCGCTGATAGTGCAACGAAGATCATCTTTCCTTGTCGTTATGTTTCGCACAGGCAGCGAGATTGCGTTCTTTGCAATTAAAGTATGTATTGTTTCATAGAGAATTACCCTCTTCGCATTGTTTACCCCACACAGGCGGGCAAATGCATCCGTAACAGCATGATCTTGACATCGAGTCCGAGACATTTAAGTGAGCAAGTTCTATTACGTGGCGCGGGAAGCGTTCGTTCGTTGCGTAAAAATTAGGGACCCTTTTATGGTGAAGTAAAGCTTTAACTACGGCTAAAAGTCGGATCAACCGTGAGGCTCCTTAATAATTACGAATAACGAAGGGGGAATCTCGTAAGAAGTGTCGTTAATTAACTTATCCTTCAAATCACATTTTATGGATATATATAATAATAATAATAATAACATTGCCTTTATTTCCCATATAACCAGGAATACATGTCAGTGAAGAACAAAAACATAGTTTTTTTATTGGGAAATCACAAGGCTAGTTATCTTCCCCCGTACCCACCTTTTGACACAATTCTGGATTCTGCCCACGTAGCAACGCTTTCCTTGCCTGACAACATCCTCAAAAGCGCTCCCCCATCGTTGCGCTGTGTGAACAACGCCGCACGCAGCAAGAGTGATCTTTGCAGTAACCATGAATGCCCTCCCACCAGGTCAAGATAGATGTATTGCAATTGCTTGAATTATAATGTGGTGCCGCGGAAAGTTAACTATGGAGTGTTTCAAACATTTAATCTGCGGCCACCTTTACCAGCGACACCTTGTACGCTAGTAAGGCAGATCATTAGCCATTAGCAGGCTGGATAAATTACTTTCGATAACTTGTGTACATGATTCCGTCTTCTACAAGTCAGGGTTAACATTATTGCGTCCATATCACTTTGCTTGTTGAAGTTATCCAATAGATAGCTGGTTAAAATCACCATCTTTGTTTTATTGTGTACTGTTTCATTTAATGTGCAGCAGTTGGCAGTTGCGTGTCGAGAACCAACAAAGGTAGGTTCTCGTTGACGAACGGCTGGTTACACATCATCGCCAAGAAGTATTGTGACGATTTCCGCCTACTGTTTCAAGTTCTGAAGGGGTTAATGCGGATTGAGTTAAGAACTTGTGACGCTGTAGGCAATAACACCTAATTTAATTAGCTACCTTGTGACATACCGTCCCACCCCTCTGTTATGACTGTAATCTAGCGGTGCAGGCTTGTTATATAACGCTGGGGTTGTGTAGCATTTCGAGCAATCAAAACATCAGATTCGACACCTCCATTGAGAGGATTTTAGATTTACCATTCCAGTTTTCGTGGCAGCGCGATCTTGTTTTGGTCGTACCTACCGTTTTAATATGTAACAATTGTAACACAGCGCATCCGGTATTTTCAGAAGTAACACTAAAGAGACCCTTCTCTTCTGGATATACCATTAGATTAGCCAGCTCCCACGTCTGCTTACAGATGGAACGGCCCACAAAAGCGGTAGCAATGCACAATTTCTAAACAAAAAGGAAGCTGTAGAAGAACTGGGCATTGGAAGAATAAGATTGCAAGACTTTCTGAACGCAGAGGATACATCCACAAACTGCTCCAAATTTTAAACTAATCCTAGGGAATCGTTTATTCTCTCTTGGATACCCTAACCCCGAACCCAAAGTGGAGCAAGGCTACATTCGCAAATTCGTATGTACTACTTCTATCAAACAAATAATGGTGCTTTTATGAGCAAATGACGCAATCTCAAAATAATCATTATCACCTCCATGAAAACATCCTCTACAATGGCTTTGCCCCCGATTTCTATTCTTCGTGAGTGTACAGAATTAAAAACACGCGAATTTTCGTTACCAAGTAGTCACAGATAGTAATGTTTACTGTTCAAACTGCTTTGCGGTGTGACGGACCCATTGTCTAAAGCAGGCGTCGGCAACCTGCGGCCCGCGGGCCGCATGCGGCCCTTTGCAACTTTTTGTGCGGCCCGCCAAAGCACCAATATAACTTTAGGAAAAATCAACAAACTTAGAGCGCAAGCGTGCCGAAATGTGGCCGGTGACAAAAATGCGCGACAAACAGAAGCATAGTGGGAAACCTATTTTACTGCGCAAGTTTAATCCCCACTCCCCAGCGAATACGACGTCTCGCTTAGCAAGTGTAGCATTCTTTCTAGTGATGGGCATAATCGGATGATTTCAATAATCGGAATGTTCCATTTCGGAATGTTTATAAAATCGGAATATCATCCGATTATTTTACATTCCGTAAATGCAAGCAAGGGAAAACGAGCGAAATAACAACAAGCGGAAAGAAGATGAAGTGCGTGTAAATTTACGATGAGAGCACTCGCCGTCGCGCCGTAAGCCTTTATCTGCGTTGGCATCTATTGTTTGGGTTTGTAGGACGGTCAGTAATAGCTATTTACGTTATTAGACCGGTAGCACCATTTTTATGACCGCGCCAGTACTTTACAGGTCGAATCGTAGGGCGAGACCTGTATGTTTGGCAATGCTAGTTAGCAATGCAGTATCCTAAAAAACAATTTATGAGTTTGAGTCGCACAGTGGGATATGAGGAAATAAAATTTTTTCAAATTATTACAGTAGTTACGTTAATAGACTTTCGGAAAATGGTAGTGATATTTTAAAGTTTAATAGCAAATAAAGTACATAATAGATAGTATAACACAATACTTGAATTTGAAGTCTCTAGGTGTACTATCTAATAATTAATCTATGAAATACCACTGCCATTAGTGCCATTCACGTGTCATACACGTGCGCACACGGCGCGACCCGTCGACATTCGCCAACCAGCATATAGCAGTCAAGTGAGTCAATAAAACATTCCGTATTCCGTTCAGTTCAAATTGGCATTTCGATTTCTCATTTTGTGTTCCGAATAGTAAAATAATCGAATTCCGAAAGTTCCGAATTCTGTGCACCGAACAGTAAAATAATCGAATTGCGAAAAGTTCCGAAATAATAGGAACCTTCCAACTTTTTGAACGATCGGAAACTTTCCGATTATTCATTCCGGATAGGCCCATCACTAATTCTTTCATTTCGCCAGTTTGCTACTGTATGTTCATATGTGCGTTCATGTTGACAGCCGTATGACGTTTCACTACAATATTTTATATTTTTTATATTTATATATTTTATATTTACATATTTATACACATTTAATTGGAATTGTATTTTCTTTTTTTTCCCTTTTAAGAATTGTAAAATTTTTGTTCTCTAACATTATTGTTATTATAGCATGTCAATAAAAAATAAATTTTTTCTATATTTATTTTTAATAATATTTATACTCGTATATGATATAAAAGCACTATTTAAGTTACATTTGAATGTGCGGCCCGCATAAAAAAAATTATTTTGAAAATGGCCCGCCGTCCGAAAAAGGTTGCCGACCCCTGGTCTAAAGTATCAGTAATGTAAACAACCGCAGTTATCGATGTAGCACTTAAAAAATCAATTGTATTGAAATGATGAGGAATCGTTGTTGCCAACTTCAGTACTAGTTAAGGCGTTTCCTCTAGGGTATGGCACATATAAAAGTATCAACAGATTACGATCTAGAAAATGGTTTAAACGATTGCGTTTTCCTAAACCAGTAACTAAAATTGGAAGATGTAATCAGGAATAACAAGTGTGTCGCAACGTTCTAAAGCATATCGGAGAAACATCCATGAACCATGCTTGTTATCACCACCAGCACAATTATCAAGTACAGCCGCATCATATTTGTTATGTTATTTGAGATTGGCAAGGTACACTAACCATATATGTACCGAGATTTTATACAAAAGAGGTGAGATCTACAGTTTTCATTTAAAGAAAATTCATGTCCATTATAGCTCCGCTAGTGGACATGGAAGTTCAATCATATCCAATTTCAATTCATGCAATACCATTTACCATACTCTTAAATTGTACAAGACTACGCAACTCGACATACAAGATGCGTTCATTTGAGAGTGGCGTGTCAAAATGTGAGGCGCTTTCGATACTCGAATTATAACTCGGCACCAAAGAAAATTTCAACATATCGTCAATATATAAACAAATGTAGTTAAAACAACTCGAGTCTCGCATGTAGCACTGCAATTGCACATGACTTTCAAAATGCTTTTACGATGCAAGACATGTGGCCATAACAAGCGTTAACCAAAAAATATCACCTGATCGTCCCACTATCCTAACAAATTGTTTTAACGTGCAAATATATTTAGACAACGATAAAGCGAACCCATAACACCTGGCTTAAGACCTGAAACCTGGCATGGAGGAGTTGCTGTCGATGCCAAGACAGCATAACAATGCCACAACAAACATCAATTTGAAAGGGCAATGGAATTGCTCGTTTTAAAATAGGACACAAATCCGGGGTCGTCTGACGTCTGGATCGAGCGTAATTATATAATTACTTTAAATGAGGAGTTCATTTACGGAAATTGGAATTCAAAATTAGTTGGTGATTAAGCAACGTTTGTTAACTTTGGTAAATTACACTAATTGCATCTGCAGGTCTATACATTTAAATAGTAATGAAAATAGCAACGGAGAGATCGGAAACTCGTCACCGTATACGTCATACATTCCAGAAACTATATTTACAGTACGTCTAGCGTATATAAAACTGCAGCGGATTAAGCAGATAGTGAGTGAAGCATCCTCTTTATGATGTCTTTGTTGCGCATCGTAGGTTTGCCATTCACTGCATAAGAATTATAAGCGCTATGGGTGTGTTTATCCCGCACCTACTCATGTTACGTATTTTACTATGGTCACTTTAAATAAAGGAAGTCTATCATTACTCACTAGTGAGAGAAAAATATAATCCACGGAGATATAATTATTATCGTTTTGTTACCATAACAACTAATCCAAGAATTGTTTGAGATTACCGAGATTGCCGCTAACCCTTGAGCTGATAACCACCTAGCTTATCAATCAGTGATTCAAGAAGCGCACCTAGATAGCCATGGGATGCTCATTTTCCACAGATGCCTTGTGATAGTGGTCTTTTGCAAGGGCGGCAACCAAAGCTGCATACCACACTGGCCTGAGTGGTACCTCATTGGTCTAGTTAGCATTCGCCTATTAGGCACTAGATGCGGTAAGCATCTGTACTGCGGGGTTTTTATAGGTACATACCTACATCATCAGCGGTGCACCTCACAATTATTCCTGAACGAAATACTCTACTAGACGCTACGTGGAAACGCCACGGGGGCCGCAAAACCCCCGTAAGTACTATTACCTCGAAATGTACTGCTAAATGTCGTAATGTTTCCTTACTTGCATGCCTGTTTTTGGAATTTGGATGTTTTATGTACACGAGCGTGTCCTACCGCATGCCACGCATGTTTCTAATCCGCAACCCTTACACCGAAGGGGCGTTACGGAATTTTTGGGTTAAGTCGCCAACCTGAAAAAATTTATGCACGAGGACCTATCGGTCTAAATCCAGGAAAATACAAATTAGCCCCGAACCCGGAATCTATGTTCCTACATGTTGCCGTTTAACTTTCGGCATATAACAATCACGTCATATATGAACACATTTTTGAATGTGACAATGACGCTCAATACTGAGATCAAAACCAACTCGCAAAAAGTGAATCGCTAGTTATAACATATTGTGGGAATGTTATTCCTATCGATTTCTGTATTAAATTCTTGTTAAAAATATAATTTTCACATATAATCTCACAAGAGCATTAATTCTTTCCGGAAATTTTTTGAGTGCGTTCCAACAACGTCGTATTAATTTGCCCGAGCGGGACGCGAGGGCAAATTAGGACGTTGTTGGAATGCACGATAAATAATTTCCGGATATGAATTAATGCTCGAATGCAGATTCGGTAAGAAAATCGTAACGACACAATCCCTAAAAAGAAGCAATGTCTACCTACAAAAAATGTCCAAGAAATTTTGTTGTTGTCTGGGTTACGGCTCGTGAACTAATTTTTCTATTGGTCATTAATGATATATTGAATTAGGTATTTCTAACAAAATTACTGAATTAAAAACGGTGGTATCTCTCAACTGACATTTTGTACTTGATTTTAGGAAGTATTTATACATATGTCAAAAATATAATTACTTTCCTAAGAATCCGGGCCCTAGTTACTACAGCGCAATTAAATTCAATTTAACATTTACTTCAGACTAAACATTTTGAAATGAGTCGGTACTATTTTACCCACAGATGTCATAAACGACTCTCGGCAGTGGACTCATAAAAAAAATAATATACAGCTTCCTTGATCTTAACGAAATGTTTGAATATTGCTATTCTGAAATAGCCTGCTACCGTATACGTTACCTTGAACACTCCGCAATTGATAAGTAACTCATTACAATGTTAATTACACAATATGGCAACTTGAAATATTATCTATCTATTTTATAAACTAACACAATCAGTTTTGGTAAATACCGATATGTTTGAGAGTACATTAGAAAACAAACATTCGATTAGCACATACTGAGAATAGCGCTGTGAATCGAAGTTACACGCATTATGTACTTCTTCAAGGTTTAATAGGTACTTCGAATACGCATGTTTAATCATTAAAATGCTAATGGTTTTTTTTAACTAGGAAATCGTCATTCGATTGCATGTCTTTTTCTGACATATTAACTTCCACGTATGCCAGAGAGTTTTTTAATTGAAACTTACTATGGAAGAAATATTCAGCGTAATGATGTCTTGCTATTCTGAAATATTTTCAGCTTTGTTGTTCTAGATCAATTTTGCGTTGCAATTTTAAAAAAAGTTCTACTAGCAAGATTTTAATGCACTTTTGTTAACTCGCATGTAGAACCATTTATGGGATATCGCCATGACAACATGCGAAATGCTTTTATGGCACTGGCCCCTTGAAGGCTTAAAAAAGGCGAACTCAGCACCATGTGTCTGTCTGTTTTTTTTTTTTTTTTTTTTTTTTTATTCATTTTTGTAATTGGCGGCATGTTTTGGTAGGTACCCACCCCTATTGGAAGTTGCTTTAAGCTGGACCCAGCTCTGAAACTGTCGACCTGATTGACGAATCAACTTACGTTAGCGATTCATCAGACAGTGACATGGGCGACGTAAACTGCACGGATACTGACTCCAAGTCAGTTGAGGAGTCAGCCATGTCTGTTCGAGAGTAATTTCTGCATTATTATAATTTCTACAGGGCGTTAGGGAAGTCGACGGAAAAATTTCTAGGGGTGAATCCTTGTCCCAAAATATGATTTAACTCAACTTACCTATATACAAAGTTGCTTAGTTTAGCCGCTAGAGGGCTTTAAAGATTATTAATAATAATAATGGTGAGGCACTAACACCCCATGAAGGAGCTTGGCCTGCAAGGCGGAAGGTCAGAGCTTCCATATTCTCGCTCTCACACCCGGCTGTCGCGTGTCAAATTCATGACACGTGGTGATGTGGTGAGCATCACGCATTAGACAACCGCATTATTACCCATTATTCCTTCGAACGCAGGTCCCCAATTATTTAAAGCGACTAGCTTTTTTAAATGTTTTAACCCCCTGTATAATCACTACCAATTTTTTTTCTGGACAGTTACTTTAATTTAGAAGCTATTCACTCTCTTAAAAAAATTTGGGTAAACGGTTTAGCCACAAAAAAATATTTTCTAAATCTCTACAAAAGCCTAGAATTACTGATTCAGCTTTGTAGGGATTTAGAAAATATTTTTTGTGTCTAAACCGTTTACCCAACTAAATTTTTTTAAGAGAGGAAATAGCTTATAAATCAAAGTAGCTATCCATAAAAAAACATTAGATGGATAATTAATTGTGACAAAGTTTTTAAACACCCTGTAATTTTTGAAATTAGGGTTTATGCCACAAAATGCTTAAGTTTACTGGTAAAAACGCATGGCCAAAAAATGAATAAAATCCATCAACGATTTTTCGACTTATTTGAAAAAATTAAAAAAAGCTAATCATCTTTAAAGCCCTCTAGCGGCTAAACTAAGCAACTTTGTATATAGGTAAGTTGAGTTAAATCATCATATTTTGGGCCAAGGATTCACCCCTAGAAATTTTTCAGTCGACTTCCCTAACACCCTGTATATCCACTTTGGCTATGTTTCTATTTTTCTTTAGAAATATTTGCTTTTTTTTTGTTATTATAAATTCTATAATTCACTTTACCTACAAAATGTATAATTTTTATTTAAAAATATCTGTTTTTTGTTTTTCCAAACAAATTACTTGTTGTTATTCACTAAACTTTAATTCTGAAAAAAAACGCATTTAAATAAAAAACAGACCGCTTGGTTTTTTTTACAAAAAAAACAGGTTTTTTTTTAAAAAACGAACGGTTTTTTTTTAGGTTGCATCACTAGTTTTGACACAGACTGACGCAAAACCTAACCTGCTAATCTCAAATTTGACATAGACTGACGCAAAACCTAACCTGCTAACCTCAAATTTGACATAGATTTACAGTGTCACCAACTATATACATAGATGTAGATAAAATATTGTATTTGATACGCATATAATAGCTGTATTACACTTGGATGATTACAACACACGTGTGAACTTCATCCTCGTGTAATATAGCCTACGTCTACATTATATGCTTGTCAAATAAAATACTATTATCTACCGCTCGTGAGGGCTCATGAAGACTAATCCATTCCATTCCCGAAGGATATCGCCGTGTGTAGCTTTTACGCCAATTTATGCACACCCTGTATAACCCATAACATCAGAAAAACTATTAAAAATCACTAATCATGTAAATTGCAAATGCCAGAAAAAAATATTATTAGAAAACACAACTTCGTCCAGAAATCAATACAGAAAATCAAGATCAAAGAAGTTGCAAACCGAACAAGAATTGGTGGGTTTCTTAGATAAATTCTTGACTGTAGAAACATCACATTAGGATAATAAACGAAATATTTTGTCTACTGATGTGGAAACTGAAGCCAAGACTGCAGTAACATCAAAAGAAATTGAATAGATCAAAGAAACAGAAAAAACTGAAGCTGGTAGTAGTGATGTGACTGAAAAATAGGTAGAATCTGATAGCTGTTTTGGAACATTACAAGATGAAAATGAAAGAAATTCAAATGCTTCTTCACAAAAAGTTCATATTATTACGTTCTACTTTAAATTTTGATTTAGTTTTGGGTACTTGATCAAAAATAATAATAATTTCTTCAGACTATATTTCTGTTGAAAAATGCCTCACTCAGATTAATAAAATTCAATAAAAAACATTTCATATACTCGATTCATAAAATTTTATCATATATCAGAAAGCCAAATCCGGCAAAGCATAGCTACACAGCACGCATTGTGCACAAGTGCTGTTAATCCTTAACAATAGCTATTTAAGTAACAAGGAATGTAAGGACCTATTAACATTTGAGGTAGGCAAGTACAAGCCAAGACGAAGTCGCGGCTTGTTGCCTGCCGATGTCATTCATTCATGATCTGTAGCCTCTTTTA
>CALNHX010010912.1:0-36282 GCA_940337035.1 Agriotes lineatus | reverse complement strand
CTGTGGTAATTGAAATTACTCGAGGTAATTGAATTACTTTGTGGTATTTCAATTACTGAATTACTGACCTCGATTGGGTGCCAAATCTCCACAACGCAAAAAAATAAGAGAAGTTACATATTAAGCAAACCCAATAGGGTATTCCCCGGCAATAGAAGCCTAATTTATCTGGCGAGTCGAAAACAGCAACTACCGCATTTTCTACGAGGCGTCACGAGCAGTGTTGCTAGATTTGGGAACAAGTTCCTAATTCTAGGGGATCTGAAGAGGCTGTTAACGACAAACTTTAGTAAAATGTGATTAGCTACTTTTCTAGGGTTTTTACGTACCATTTCGAGGGAATACTATTGAATCAATTTAATTCTGTTGAAGGCATCGAACTTTAATAGTGGTTTATTGTTTGTTTTTATTGGGTAATCTGATCGCGGACACTATGCGTCAGATTTGCCCCTGAAAATTCCCTTATCATCGCTTTAGAAGGAATGATGTTTATGTCACGTATTTGCCATTATTAAAGAAATGTCTGAATTTGCCATTAAAAAAAATTAATAAACAATGAAATAGAATGGGATTATCGACGTTAAATTCAATCCTTAGTGTGCGTTACGGTTTAAAACGATCTAAAAAATGTTGCCATGAATATAATTTGCCGCATATCTTGATGAAACTCGGCACAAAAGAGACGTATGAACTATGAACAACCAAGTAGAAGTCAGGCCAGTAGTTCAGAATCGTTGAGTATAGAAGACGTTGACAAAATTCTTTCAGAACTGAATGATTAAAATTACATTTTGTTGTACATAGTGTACATAGTGTAATTCTTTCAAAACTGACTTATATAATTTTTTTAAAGACAGTGCAGTACGGTAAAAATTGGATTCTTATTTATTACCTAATGGTAAGTTATATATTTTTTAATTGCTTAAACCAGGGAACTGCGTATTAAGTATATAACCTAAAACTAAAGTTAAAATTTTGAAATTATGTTTTCTGGTTTTTTGATGTTACTGGGTTTAGCTTTATATGTACCACTTTTAGCTGGGTTTTTCCTGCGTTTAGTGGTTTTTTACGAAAGAGAGTTGGCAACACTGCTTTGCAATACTTCGCAAAGTCGACAAATAAAGTCGCTTAATTTACTTTTTTATGGCGTGTACCGGCTCGTTTGAAAATTTTGTTCGTGTTTGGTTATTTTTTTTAAGTGAAATTATGAAACAGACGTTCGCTGGATCGGAAATAAGACTACCCAAAAGGGTTCTACTTTCCTCACAAAAAACATCTATTTTACAGATTTAGAGATAAAATCAGTTAATTTAAATTTTTTTTTAACAACGTAAGTAAAAATTTTTGTCGTTTTTGACATTACACATAATTAAAATTATCTTTATTTAAAAATATCTTTTATGTTTCGCTAATTCATTGTTAGCTTCATCAGAAACATTGGTTTAAAATATAGGACAAAGCGACATTTACTATAACAATCTGTAAAATATAGGTACATGTTAGTGTTTGGACTTGTGAAAGAATAAGTATCCTCAATTATGTCAATTTACCTATCTTTTGTTTGCAAAAAGTTAAAGTAGTTGGAATGGTAACATCTTTTATTGTTGATACGATCTCGTTAGATAAAACATTCTTAGTTTTCATAGTTTGTAGCTGTTTTTGTATCTGCTGTACAAATTCTTATTGCAATCAGCGGTTTTCAACTAGGTTTATCAGTCACCTGTCAACTTTTAACAGTCCCTGATTAACACCAAATTGATATTTTGTTTTAAAATTTCAAGTTACCTAATACATTTTTTATAGCTATTTGTATTACTAGGGAGTAAAATGTATCAGTCCCTCCCGCGGATGTAGTTTAATTCTTCAGCGTTAGCGAGAACAGTACCTAATCAATCGTAATCATGCAAGGGAGGAAATTACGTTTTAGTCCAGAGTTATACAGGGTGTCCCTGAAAAGGAGGGCAATCCGTGAACCACATATTCCTTGAGCAAAATATGACGATTTAACTCTGCTTACCTATATAAGTTGCTTAGTTTAGCCGCCCGAGGGCTTTAAAAACGATTAACATTTTAACATTTTTTCAAATAAGTCGAAAAATCTTTGATGGATTTTATTCATTTTTTGGCCATCCGTTTGTACCAGTAAACCACAGCTTTCTGAAGAATAAACCCTAATTTCGAAAATTACAGGGTGTTTAAAAACTTCGTCACAATAAATTATCCATCCATATTTTTTTAACCTCCGTATAATAACTACCATTTTTTTTCTGACTAGTTACTTTAATTTAGAAGCTATTTTCTCTCTTACAAAATTTTAGTTGGGTAAACGGTTTAGCCACAAAAAAATATTTTCTAAATTTCTACAAGATTGAAAACTATTTTATTTTCAGGTAAACTACCCTTTTTGTTCATGATACGGCAAAATGTTATAAGAAAAGTTGTTCAGAATGAGAAATTATGGCCCAATATAAAATTTCATAAAGATCTGTCGACTTAGATTAAACCGTTATTTTTTAGATTAAACAAATTGCATTTATTAAATATGTTCCACCCTGTATACTTAGGTAAGTTACATATTTTCCTCATGCAGCCTCATGTTAGGCGTATTTAATAGTACATTGTTCTACAAGTTAAGAAAAGTGAGAGTTTTTTAACGTTTAATTTACGAGCGAGCGATGCAAAACGAGTGGATTAATTTATTACGAACATGGAAAAATTACTTTTATAACATATTCAGTGTGCTATTTTTTATAATATAATTACAAAATGTAGCCAAAATGAAATTCGACATTTCTTCATATTCAAAAAAAAATATTTTTTTTATCGGCAGTGAAGAACGTCGAATCGTCAAATAAAATACGAAAAAATGGGCAGTGAAGTAATCTATTGTTTTACGACTTTTTGTAGGCGGCTAGACGATAGATAAACGTCAACCGACGGCAACATAACCTACAAAAGTTGGTTAAAATGTTGTAATTTTGCGATTTAAAAAAACAATGTACCCCACCGCACTGGAAGTTCCTTTTTATCCCTCATGTGGTTTATTTGCTTTGGCCCTACGGGCCTCGGCAACTAAATCCGCAATCGTGATAAAAAGCTCAACTTCAGTGATAACCTATGTGGAAACTAATATAAAAAAAATATATACATTTGAACTGTCAAGTCCCTATACCTTCTTACTGATGGGCTTTGTACTAAGGTATATTAGCTTTAATCGGTTTATTATAACCTAAAGAATCTATGCCAAATCGGCGTCGCAATTTTTTGGGACACCCTGTATAATTGTTATCCTTGAATTTATTTATTTACTTACATATTACTTCAAAACAAACTAAAAACTTTTGGTTTTGGTGAACGGTGATGTAGCTACAAGAATTAATTATCAAAAAAACCTTCAAAAGTGAAAGAGTATGTAGGTTACTATAGCTAACAAAACATAAAAATTAAGCATTTTTAGATTACGATTACGAATCGACACAACACTAATGATACGTAGTTACAACTTGCAAGAAGGTTCTACTAAATAAAACTACGTATATGACAATAATTTTTATTGAAAGTAATTGAAAAAGTAATTGATGTTGTACAATTACAATTACTAAGTAATTGGTAATTGAATTACTATTTCCTGTGAGTAATTGAATCTCTGGTAATTAAATTACTGCATTGGGCGGTAATTGGTAATTAGTAATTAATTACTTTTTAAAAGTAATTTGCCCAGCTCTGACATACATGTGAAAAAAAACATTGTCCCAGATTTATTTGAACACGACTATACATCACTGACAGATCGTCACATATAATAACAAGCAATAAGCAAGTTTATTACAGCAACATGTTTCGACTAGATCGTCATCATCAGGCTATTGATACAAAGAAGTGGTTATATATTCAGGTGAAAGTAAAACTAAGAAGGAATGTGAGTTGGGCCTTGAAGAGGTACAAATTTAAGCCATGTGTCGACATGGTAGTCGAATAACCTCCGCCGCCAAGAAAGAAGACCAAAATACAAGGGGATTATATTACACAAAATAATTAAATTACACAAAATAATTAACAAAAGTAAAGCTAACTCGATCCGTGACGCGGAAAGTGACTAATGGATCCTTCAACTGACCTTTATAAAATGTCAAAATTCAAAATGTTTGATTATTTTTATCCAAAATAGGAAAACTAGTATAAAAACTCGTTTCATAAGGCCTATTGCTGTACTTATTCTTCAGAACTTGGACGCGTACGACAAAATAATGTCTTATGCAACTTGTATTTTAATATTATACTGCTATAGAACAATATAAATTCAACGTCAGCTTTTAAAAATAACAATTTTCATTGTATAACGTAACTAACTAACGAACAAAATACATAAACGGAAAGTATTAACTTAATAAACTTCAACCCTGCACAATAACAATGAAATTAGTAATTAACTAAAGTGCCGCTGCTGGATCTTGCTCCAAATCTGTCACGAACAACGATTGGTCATTTGTGCTTGGTTAGTACGGCCAAAGTATATACGTGTGAAGTGAAAATCATTGTTCGTTTATGAGTCTCCTCATCTCTCATTTCGGACTAGAATGTCACGCAAAGGTTTATTGCTGCACAAATCGACAACTAATTAAAGATGCCGCACTTAAGTAAACAAGCGTGCGTTTCTTGTTTGCATTCGAATCTCCAGCTCACAACTAACCCCAGCAGAAGAGTAATTTTGTACATATAAATTGACCAACAGTTGATGCTGTTAATGAGTTTGAGATATCACTTTTTAATTTCGGGCAAATTGGAGAGTATAGTTTTATGTTGGCATTTTGTCACCACGTGTAACCTATACAATATTATTTAAGTTATAGTTTACAAAATGTTTTTTTATAAACATTGCATGTAGCAAGAGAAGCGTTCTGATACGTTATATATTGAAAACGGGCTTGAAACTAAGGTATCCGTGATCAAGGCAAATCCTCATTACGTTTATATTATTATGCCCTTTTTGTGTGGAGCTATATAAAACAATAATTTCAACTTAAAAAACTAATATTAACTTTTATAACACTAACTCATAACTTAAATTAATTAAATGAGCATTTATTTGCACTATTTTGATCCTGATAGTACATATTTTCTTCTTTTCAAGATATTGATGAACTGCTCGTTGGGTGTGATGATTCCATGTTTTCTTCCTGCAGCAGTAGATTTATTTTCGTCACAATATTAAAAGATTATGGAATTCCAAATAGACTTTAATATTAACTACATCATTGATGAAGTCTAAGGTTTTTCAAAAGAACGCTAACGAATTTTTGATAATTACTTTCTTGGTTTAAAAGACGTCTGTCTATCTGTGGGTCTGTCGGTCTATCTCTCTGTCTACCTGCCTGTCTATCTGTCGGTCTGCCTGTCTGCATATCCGCCTGTTTGCTTGTCGGTCTCCATGCCTGTCTATCTGTATGTCTGTCTGTCGAGCCGTCTGTCTGTCAAGCCGTCTGTCTGTCGAGCCGTCTGTCTGTCTGTCTATCTGTCTGGCTGTTTGAGGTATAGCTCAAAAACTGATGTTGACGATATTAAGCATGCACATTTTATATCTACCTGGCATGAAACCGAATATATTTTCAGGCAATTATATACACGGTGAGCACCTTCAAAAAATAAAACGTTGTCTATTTTTGATTTAATACAGCAATAGATAAAAGTAATACTTTGCACATAGTTGAGACTTTTACCCTTGATGAAAAGCAGTATATTTTGGACCCAATACAAAGTGAACATGTTAGAAGGGCAGGGAAGCGCATCGATAGATGGGGTAGCTAGAGGTGGGCGCGTGAGTGAGTTTTCGCTCACGTCACGCACGTTTCACGCTTGATTTAAACACTCACGTTCACGCACGTTCACGCTCACGTTCACTCACGTTCACGGCGTGACACGCCGCTCACGACGTGACACGCAGCTTTTATTTCAAAATTTAAATTAAGATAGAACAGAATGTTCAAATTTAAAACCAATGAAAAAAACCCTAAACAGAACTAAATATATGTTTTGGACGTGACATAATCAGAATAGTTGATATAAAAAGAAACAAATGAAAATTGATTACAGTAGCTTACAACAAGGGATAAGTACTGATTTCTCGCAGCTGTCTTCAAAGATATTACTTTTAATATCAAACGCTGTCATTGGATTTGACCTTTCCCTTATTGGTATAGGTACAGAAGGTATATGTTGCTAAGCAACACTTAATTCGTAGGTTTAAAGGTACTTTTACGTACAAAGATCAACAATTTCAGCGTTAAGGCGAGTATATAAAGCACGTGACACGACGTGACACGACTGTTTTCACGTCACGCGCCCATCCCTAGGGGTAGCACACACTGCGGATAGAAATATGTATTGTTAGATGCGGGCAGCACTTGCTAGATTTTTTTGTACCACTCCCGAAGGGTTGACACGGTCTGGGCTAGCTCATGAACTCTCTGTAGAATATGGCGTGGTGTAAAGACTACACAAAAAAATCCTTCAGGCTTTAAAATTGAAAAGTGGAATTATTAACATTTGTACGCCTTGTCGTTACTCACAACATACAAACAAATCTAGCTAATAAATAACACACCACCTAACTTTAGCGCATAGCTGCATACCTATATAAATTGTACAGGTAAAAGGATTGCGGAAATAATATAAAAATATTATCAGCAATAGGGACATTTAATCAAACCCAAATAATCGCAGTAAGTGACAGCAACTTAAGACTTGTACGACAATTGCCAATCAAATAAATAAACCATAAATAGGAATCAACTTTCAAGTATTTTAGTCACAAAATATGCTACAACTCAGGATCGCCACCTGTAATTATAGAACTTGACATGTGGGCACAACGTCCAAAGGACGCGGCGGAAGTGAATTCTGGGTACATACGTATTTCAGAAGCTTTCAGCGTTATAACTTAACTGATTAAAATGAGTAATTAAACACGCTTCAGTTTGAATTTCTAAGGTCCTAGTAAGAACTGATTATATTTGCGGCAACTGCCTTTGTCGATATAAACACTGACAAATGCATGTACTTACATTTTGATACGTTGTTATGTCCAGCGATCGTGAAGGGGAAGATCCTGGTGGGTTGCATCTTGACAAAAAGGACTTCTAGACAGGATTTGGCTGCACTATTTCGTAGAATCTGAGGACGCCATGAGTAATGAGAGCAGCTAACTGCGGAAAAAGCGGCCTAGGGCATTCTGGAATTTCCAGCCAACTTCCACGTCGAAGCGACACGGGAGACCCAGTTATTCTTTGAGTAACTGTAGAATAACCTTAAGCCAGCCGCATGCGAACCGGTCAAAGCTGTTTATGGCCGTTCGTGAAGAAAGCAACGCCGCTAGCGGTTTTCGTTTGTTTAAACAAGAGCGGCCTTGGCTTGTTCCTTGAAGTTTAGATCCCGCGAAGGCGCTTCGTGAAAAATCAATAATCGAGAAACTCGACTGTTTAGTAGGGAGCCTATTTAGGAAAAACCAAGTGAGCGTGCTTCGACCAAAAAAGCCTTGCAGGTGCCTTATCTCTAACAGCAGGCGCTTTATGCGATAAACCTGAATTCGTTTGCTATATTATTTACATATAAGGTGGTTCGAAAAAAGATGTGAATTGCTAGAACGCGCTATTGAAACGGGGCGTTACACCTTAATCTTTCACATCCTGTAAAAAGAACCTGTAAAACAGTGATAGAGATAAATAGTAAAACTAAACATTTGTTCAAAACGGAGAAGGGGATATATAGCAGATAAAATATCTTACTTGTTATTTCTACGAAAGGGTTTCGATAAAAAAGTTCTGCATTAGCTAGCTTTATTTAAAAAGTTCAAAAGTCACATTATATACATACATAATCATTCAACCTTTCTTCTATCATGGAATGGTGCACACCCCTGTACGCTGTTTTTTCTACTATCAACCAGGATTGGTTACAGTTTAAGCCTTTTGTTCGCAGAGCAAAACTGTTGAACCTCAGTATTATAGGTATTTCTTAGTCTCTACCTGTTCGTTTTGCCAATCTTGCATCCATATCTTCTTAGATAACCCATTCTGTTAAGGTTTTGCAACTATAGAAAGTTTAGCGTTTTCCTAAAAAAATAACAATGGTTTACTCCTACTCGTTGTCTGATATCCTCGTTCCTGATACTGTCTCGTCTTGATACTTCTTCAGTCTTTCTTATGTGGGAGTACGATTTTCTTCCCGTCTACTTGACCACCTTCTTCTTGCTCAGAAACGATTTATTAGTTTTTTTCTACTCCCACATGTAAATATTCTGTTTTCGTCACAATTCACAGAATGGATACGTAGACCATTCACAAACAACGTTAGTCGTGGTTACCTAGGCAACTTTAATTTATTGTTTGTTTTGTTATGTGACGTTTGTCAAACAATTCAGCAGATCATGGTTATGGGCAAGGTAAAATGATAATAAGCGTAATCTGTCAAACTAGTAGTTAAAAATTAGTGATTCTAGTGGCGAATCAATTGACGGTACTCACCCAGATATTCGTTCAGCAGCTAATGAAAAGTACGACACGGTACTACCCCAGAAATACAAAAGTAAATACGAATTTACTTACAAAACGTTCAATAAGATTCTAAAAAATCCTTGGTTCCTATTTTTCTTTTCTTTGATAGGTCGTAGAAAAAATATACTGTACAACTCGAGTAGAATGTCCATAATGCTCTGGGATGATTGAGCACTCCGCCTGCGGCGTCGTACTCAAACTTCATCCTAGTGCAATATGGACATCATATTTACTCTGGTTGCACAAAGTACTATTACAATATAGGTAGTCACTCTGCACTACCGATTCCGTTGCTTAGTTTACAAATTATTTTCTCGGTTTTTAAGCAATTTCAAGATAGTTATAACTATCCACGATTATATGAAACCGATAACATTTCAGTCAAATATTTACAAGGTGAGCATCTTTAAAAAATGAAACTTTGTCATTTTTGCTTTAACTGAAAAATAGATAAAAGTATTCATTTTCACATAGCTCAGGCTTTATCCTCGACAAAAATGGGACCCAACATATACAGGGTAATTATTGTAAAAAAACAAAGATGGAAAATAATGCTCTGTTGAATGTAATGTAGTCGCTGCAAGGCGATATTAGATACAGCTCCGTGGCAAGATGCGATCGACGGGTCCGCTGCCCAATATCTGCTTGCTTCCATGTGAAATGCCTTCCGTAGGCGCTGAAATTGAATCCCGTCTGCAATACTTTTTTTATTTGCAAATGTTAATTTGCATCACCGAGTGTTTCTTTTTATTGTTTCAGTATTATTAGCAACGTTAAGATAATTGCACCCCTAGTTGCCTTTGATTTTTCAAAATATTTAGTGTCAGAACTTCCACTTGCGTCGTTTACACATTCTTTTATAATTTTCATCTGTTAACCCTCAGATGCGTAAATATTGATTTCTTTTGTACTTCGCTTTGTCGTTTTGTTTCACCAGGTGGTTAGTTTAACTTCGGTTTGGCTTTTTATTTTTCTCACCCACTTCCAGATGCTCTTAATAACAAATCTTTAGATTTTCTCCAAACTGTTACCAAATTTACTACGTCTCAATAGTTCTTGGATTACCCTGTGGTGCAATAATTGCACCACAAAATTATTTTTGTATCTTTCGCTCTCAGTTTGAATATGTCTTTCTTTGTCATCCTCATTACTCTGGAAAGTTAACGTTAGTTTCAGCATGATCTGTTTCTAACTTTTGTCCTTTTGTATATCTTCTTCTCATCTACAATTAAATCATTACCGGTTTAGCAATAGTTACAACTACATTAAAATATCAGTTAGGGAACGAAATTATTTTTGTACCGAAACCGCAGCCAAATCCTAAAGATTTGAATATTTTTATTAATCAATATCTCCATCTGTGGCACTACAACCCAATCGGGGGATTAACCCAGTGGCTTATTTACCATGCTTGAGGCCGGAAACCCCTTATACCTCCACATTTTTCTTATTATTCGAAAAATTTAGAAATTAGTGGTTGTAATAATTTTAAGTTTCAATTTTCAGTAGATATATGGCTGGGAATTAGCGTTCTGCACCCAAATTGGGCGCGAAATAATTCATTTGATGCAATTTATACAAGAGTGATTCATTTTGTGTGTCGAGTTAATTTTGAGGTCAGACAATCCACATAAAAAAAGTCACTTATAAAAGTTTGAAAACTTGAAAACTACTGGCTTACTTGCATCGCCCTGAGTCGATTGACACCAAAATTAGTCAATCCGGCCCACGGGTTCGCTCTCAAAATGGCGTCAAGCAAGCAAGCAAGCAATGAAAATTATTATGTCGGATATGCAACATATTTTTTGTCAATTATTGAATTTTGGTGCCCTCTGAAATTTTGCGCCGGAAGCCCGGGCTTCTCAGGCTTCTGCCATAATACGTCAGTGTATTAACCTCATTGAATTTCTTCCTTCACTTGGCCTTATACACGTACAATATGTACCAGTCTCGAGTTTAACAAGTCTCAACTTTAAAGATATTGTTCGCGTTCTGATCAACACCATGCTGCCTTTAATTTTTCGTACTCTTTTAGAGTTTCTTGTAATATAAATTTTTACTAGGAATTTTATTCATTGTAGCAGTGTAATTCGTATGTGTATTTCTACTAGCGATTATTTTAAATGGATATGATTAGCAATAACAATAAAAATTTAATTAAAAACAACAATTTCTTTTACCAACAAACGCAACAACTTTGGAATGGCTGTATGATACAATCTCATGATCCAGAATGAATTTCCTGTCATGCGACTACGATTCGTTGTTTTTCACTAATATCTGTTACTCGGTATCGATGTAAGAATATAATTCGTAGCTCTTTAATTCGGTTCTTCAAAAGAATACATAACCCCCAATATATTCCGTTAGATAATAGTAAATCAATTGATAACAACATAAATTTCAACGTTCTATTTTTGTTCACTGTTTTTAAAATTCTTCTCTAATGCGTTGACTGCGTCTATGAGATTTTGTGTTAGTAGCAACGTTTTTCTTCCATAGCATCGGATAGGTCGGAGTATTGCTCTCTATATTTAAGATTTCTACAATATTTATGAATTTTCGTAAGCCGATGTACCTCTCTAGCTCTACAGGTGGACAGGAGAGTAATTCTTCTTCTTAGTTTCTTCTCTTTATTATTCTCGGTTTCTATGTTGACACTATGTTGACTAAGGAAACAGCATCCATTATCGCCTTTATATTGTCGTCTCATTTTGTTGTACTTTTGTCGCACTCCAGTTTTGCATTTTGGTTTCCTTTGCTGTTGGCATGGATCTAGTCATTATGTTGAAATCATCTCCTTACGCTGTAAGCTGTATCCATTTTTAGATTTCTGGCAATACTAATAAATTATTGTGGTTAAAAACACTATAAGTAAACTATTCTGCTCTATTAGAAAATGTGCTACCGTCTGTATTTCTCTTACTTATCATGATATTGTAAATAACATATTAGTTTTCATATAATTTGTAGCACACCTTATCAAATAAGAAGCTAAAATATTTAAATCAATTTTATACATTTCCCTTACTTAACCATTTCTGTGTGCGCTATAGTTCAAGTTTAATTATTTATTAATAAATACTTTACTTTAATAATGGTTACAAGAGCTGTGAATAGCGTAACTGGTGAACGCCTTTTGTTTACAATCTCTATTAAAAAGGACTGTTCGAATGCAAATTGTTTGTTATTTCTTAAATTAATCGAGCAAGTTTCGAAACTCTATAGTTCGATTTTTTTTTCAGTTGATTTGAAACCAAATTGAAGTCGACATGTATTATGAGTGTAAGAACTGTGCAACTGAAAACATATTGACAACAGGTTATGATATACTGCATTATTATTCGTGCTTGGCATGTTTTCTTTTGCACTGGATATTCTAAGTTATGGATATCCACATATTGACAGATCTGAAATATATAAAGCCATTATTTAGTACCAAAGCTACAAATTTGCGCATAATACGTCACGAACAGGAGTTTCAAGTCTTCTCTGGTGTGCAATGTTAGTTCAGTTTAGCCAACTTTGAATAATCCCAACACTTCTGTATCGATTTGTATGCAAATACATGCTTGCGAGTTGCAGTTTCAGGGCGACACTTTTTGATAAGCTTTCAGTCGCAATTGCAACAAAGAATAGCATTTTCATAATGAAAAGCTTGGTGTTCTTAACGGCCAAAGAAAACTATTTTCGATTGCATTCAATAGCAATAAATAAACAAAGCCGATTAATTTGGAATGCCCGCATGACGTTCACACGCGATGTTTCATCAGGTAGACACGTAATAATACCACGGCATTAATATAAATTCGTTTATCTGCATAATAATGCGACGCCGACGGAAACGACAAATTCTGTGAATGACTGGCAATTTTCTGAGAAATTCCAAGACCGGGTGTGTGCTGCATAGCCGTCGTAATAGGGAAATTATCAGCAGTTGATAATTCTATGTAAATTTTCAGATGAATATTCAAGAAATTACTTATCTTCGCATGAAAATGGCTAACAGTACGTTTACTGCATATACAAAAAATGGTAAAAATAAAGCTGTAAAGGCATTATGTATGACATAAGTTACTAATTTTAATAGCTAGTGTTAAATGTAAAAATATGGTGGTGCATTTGCCAATCTGTAAAATTTATTCTTATTTTTACGTTGAACAGTATGAAAATGTTAGATAGCAAATGCAAAAGTATTTTTGGAGATTATTACAATAGCTTTGCCACATTGAATGCTTTTTTAATATGAAGTAAATAATGCACTTAATAGAGTAGGTACCTATGAATATCACTGTAGCAGAGGCATAGGATTCCATCCTTGCTATTTCAACCTATCAAGCCGATTTCCCGCATTTGATGTTTGTGTAGGAACACGGCTTATGATTGATCGAACAATATAATAGATTGCTTACTCATCGACAGATGTTATTCAAAACCTGAGATACACGAAACAGGGGTGATAGTCAATCATGTAACTCTGTTGGGGGATTATCTGAACTTCAGAGAACAGTCTTGACTATTTTTTATACAAAAGTTTTATTCTATATTGAACTATAAAACTACGTTTATTATATTTACAATTACTATCAGTTTCAGTCTACTGTTAGTAGTTCAATTTAATAAAAATACCAAGTGATATTTTAGAGACAATGTAAACGATAGTAAAGGTAATAAAGACTGCACGTGATATAATTGAACTGTAGTTAATTAAAAGGGGAATACACGTAACCAAAACTGCATTTATGATTACGACATACAATAAAGTGCTTTGCAATAATTTGATTAAAATCAATTTGGTCAACTTCTTTATGTAAAACATAGACGCCTAAATAGTATATTATACATCAAGGTAGTAAAGCGCAGTATTATAACCTGAGCGCATATTAGATACTGAGCGCGCAGCACGAAGTATCTAAAGCGCGAAGGTTATAAGACGATTCCCTACCGTGGTGTATATACTACATTTTGCACTACCAAACGGCTTAATACCTAAATTCCCAACAAATTTCGAAATTATTTTAACTGTCAACCTGACAATACAGCTCTTTAAAACGTCAAAATTAAAATAGTCATATTTGGTAACTTAGCAATTTATTAGTTACCACGGTGAAAATTGTTTATTTTACTTTCTCTCCCTTGGTGGAGAAAATCAACTTCACGACCTAAAGATAGACCAATAACGGTGCGTTCTGAGACTAGTAGTGCAAAATAGTATATTATACATCAAGGTAGCGCTCAGTATCTAATATGCGCTCAGGTTATAAGACGATTCGCTACCGTGGTGTATATACTATTTTTCGCACTACAAAACGGCTTAATACCTAAATTCCCAACAAATTTCGAAAATATTTTAACTGTCAACCTGACAATACAGCTCTTTAAAAAGTCAAAATTAAAATAGTCATATTTGGTAACTTAGCAATTTATTAGTTACCACGGTGAAATTCTTACTATTAATTAACACACACACACGCATGGAGAGAGAGAGAGAGAGACAGAGCTGATAACTGATACTGAATATGACGTTCTGTCAATCTGAATATTCGTTATTGTCATGTATGTAATATCCTTTGCGAAACACATTATTTTGTTTTTATTAATTTTTAAGATGTAAGCTATGAAGACTGAAATGCGAAAATTTATTTTATTGCTCATTGAAATGTTAAACAGTGTTTAACATGATCGCGTCCTCGAATGTTAAGATACATTTAACATGCATCCACTCATTTAACATGTGTCCACTGCTGTCGACTGTGGCGATTAAAAACTCCATTTCTTGTAAAAATGGTTTCGATCAGTCCAAAGAATATGATCATAGGATTTTTTCTTCTGCCCAATAATAAATAATCATCTTCTGATAAGGACTGAACGGTGTGATAATGAAATGGAAAAAAGGATTTTCTTTTAAAACATTATGAATGGTTGAATGACTCGGAAAGTGAAATTGGCGAGTTATTCCTCTTGTGTTACTTTCTGGTTCGTTTGCAACTGCCTGTAAAATGTACTCTTCTTGAAGGTTTCGGTATGTCCTAAAAGCACCAGCGTTAATGCGTGTTGGTACTACTTGCCCTATCTCTCTTAGTATTTGATCTAAGCTTCTAAATACATTTGGTGTTGGCTGCCGTCGATTTTGAAATCTTCTCAAGTATTCGGCTTTGGTAGCAATAGCATTA
Source organism: Agriotes lineatus (assembly GCA_940337035.1). NCBI lineage: Eukaryota > Metazoa > Arthropoda > Insecta > Coleoptera > Elateridae > Agriotes > Agriotes lineatus. Next base: position 21,560 of record CALNHX010010912.1, on the reverse strand, counting down.
CCTTCACAAGCGATATACACTCAGTCTACCACTTATGATTTTCGAATGTAACTAATTTATTTATTTATTTAAAAGTGCAACATTGCCACACACTTGGTTTTGCCGAAAGCCCAAATTTGAAACTAAATAAAACACAAAAATGTTGAATGCGCTTCCATTTGAAATTCCATATGAAATTCGGCAATAAAATTATTCGATAATCAACCATGCACGAGGTATCTACTGAGCTTTCTATTTCGAACGATATTTCTTGTCGATATTTGCCAACTTTGATACTCTGTTGAGCGAAAAGGAAGCGTCCAAGATCGTTTTTGGAAATGTCTTCAGTTCTTCACGTTTCAGAGTCATTAGATGACAAAAAGCAGATTTTCTCAATTCCGTCTGTCTCTGTATTGGCGGTATAACTCAAAAACTGTTTGTTGACAAAATACGATATTTTACATGCGGCTTATATGTCTACTCGCCACCAAACCTATTTTTGTTTTAAGTCAAAAACTATTAGTTAAATAAAAGTAATATTTTCAACATCGCTCCGATTTTTACTGTTGCAGAAAAAATGGTAGGTCTATGACTCATCATATACACCTTAAAAAATAAAATTCTTAATTTTTTTATATTTTCAAAATTTTTAGTTTCAAAACTTTCTCTTGCGAGGGAAGTTTCGCGTGAAGCCCTTTACAGATTATCTACGTTCGTCTCGACTATAGCTTTTGTTTCTGCGAATTTGGTAAGCTGAATCAACTATAATGCATGATTGTCGTACCATGTTGTTATAGTAATTAACGTATGAAGAGGGGTAACCCAGTCTTAACATTCGAGCATATTTTACCGCTCGAGCGAGCGCAGCGAAGCGAGAGTGGTAATTTATGTGAGAAATGTTAAGACGGTTTTCCCTCGAAATGCGTTCATTAGTTTATTGTTCACGGAGGCAATAATTTTGAATCAATAATAATTACTAAAAACTGCTAAATCAAAATCGGACTACCATGAATATGTGTGATGTTGCTATAGTGCATGCATGTTAAATGAGTGGATGCATGTTAAATGTATCTTAACATTCGAGGACGCGAGTGGATGCATGTTAAATGAGTGGATGCATGTTAAATGTATCTTAACATTCGAGGACGCGATCATGTTAAACAGTGTTTAACATCTACTATTTTATTTTTTAAGGTGTATATGATGAGTCATAGACCTACCATTTTTTCTCATCGGAGCGATGTTGAAAATATTACTTTTATTTAACTAATAGTTTTTGACTTAAAACAAAAATAGGTTTCGTGGCGAGTAGACATATAAGCCGCATGTAAAATATCGTATTTTTTCAACAAACAGTTTTTGAGTTATACCGCCAATACAGAGGCAGACGAAATTGAGAAAATATGCTTTTTGTCATCTAATGACCCTGAAACGTGAAGAACTGAAGACATTTCCAAAAACGATCTTGGACGCTTTCTTTTCGCTCAACAGAGTATCAAAGTTGGCAAATATCGACAAGAAATATCGTTCGAAATAGAAAGCTCAGTAGATACCTCGTGCATGGTTGATTATCGAATAATTTTATTGCCGAATTTCATATGGAATTTCAAATGGAAGCGCATTCAACATTTTTGTGTTTTATTTAGTTTCAAATTTGGGCTTTCGGCAAAACCAAGTGTGTGGCAATGTTGCACTTTTAAATAAATAAATAAATTAGTTACATTCGAAAATCATAAGTGGTAGACTGAGTGTATATCGCTTGTGAAGGTAATGCTATTGCTACCAAAGCCGAATACTTGAGAAGATTTCAAAATCGACGGCAGCCAACACCAAATGTATTTAGAAGCTTAGATCAAATACTAAGAGAGATAGGGCAAGTAGTACCAACACGCATTAACGCTGGTGCTTTTAGGACATACCGAAACCTTCAAGAAGAGTACATTTTACAGGCAGTTGCAAACGAACCAGAAAGTAACACAAGAGGAATAACTCGCCAATTTCACTTTCCGAGTCATTCAACCATTCATAATGTTTTAAAAGAAAATCCTTTTTTCCATTTCATTATCACACCGTTCAGTCCTTATCAGAAGATGATTATTTATTATTGGGCAGAAGAAAAAATCCCATGATCATATTCTTTGGACTGATCGAAACCATTTTTACAAGAAATTGAGTTTTTAATCGCCACAGTCGACAGCAGTGGACACATGAAAATCCATATTGCATGAGGGAATCCAGTTACCAATGTTACCAATTTGGATTTTCTCTGAATGTTTGGGTAGGAGTCATTGATAATAACTGTATTGCGCCATACTTTCTGCCATAAAGATTAAACGGCAAAAACTACTTGCAGTTTCTGAACGAACACATGGATAATTCGCCAATCAATGTCCGAATAAATCTAACTTACATGCATGATGGTGCAATAGCTCACTATGCCCATCCTGTTAGAAAATGGCTAAATGTAATCTTCGTAGAACGATGTATAGGTCACAACAATTCTATACCATGGCCAGCAAGGTCGCCTACTCAAACATTTTCAATTTTTTCGTATGGGGGTGCGTCAAAGAAAATGTGTACCAGACATCATCAGAAAATTTAGAGGATCTATATGTAAAAATAATGGACAGTGTACACTTAACCACTCAGGAAATGCCTCAAAAGGTACATAATGGAATTTCTGTAAGAGCAACTAGGTACTCGTATGTGTTTGGAAGTGAATGCGGCACAGTTTATTCATTTGATCTAATTTACGAGTAAGTCCTAAACTTTTGTTAATGTTGTTATTTTGTGTAATTTGCAGTTTATCGATATGTTAACTATTTGAAATAACACAGATTAGGTTTGCTTTGCTAACTGGATTTTTACACTATTATTGAACCTATGCCCCCAAAACGTACAGATCTTAAATTGCACTCTGGAGGAATAATTACACATCCAAGAACTTGTTTTCATTAACAGTTGAATAAATAACATCACCACAAAAACTTTTTCCGTGAATTGTTGTCCACCCTGTATAATCCAGAGTCAAAATGATTTAAACTTTTTGTTTTAATCTGTAAATTATGTGATATAAAAACATTTTTAATCAATTCATTGCAATTAATGCAGCAAATGAGCACAATATTAAACCTTCTAACCACAATTGTCGCTAGAACACCCATGCACCATCATCTTAAAATAGCGGTATGAAACGCCAATGGGCTGTTACACTAAAAAGATAAACTCACCGCCTTCATAACAAACCACTGCTTGGACATAGTACCCACTTCACAGAACTCTCCCATTTCACAATCCCTAAATTTGCAACCTATGGAACACACCACCCGGACTGCACTGCTCACGCTAGCACTGGCATAATCATCAAGAACTCAATTAAACACCATGTACTACCCCAATACAGTTAACCGCAACTACAAGCCACATCCATAGTAGCTGAAGACTGGCACGGCTCACTCACTATATGAGCGGTCTACTGCCCACCCAGGCACAACAATAATCAAGAAAATTAAGGACATTATTTTCATACATTAGGCAACAAATACATTTCGGGAAGTGACTATAACGCCAAACACACCCACTGGGACTCCCGGATAACTACCACCAAAGGTAGAGAAATGCTAAAAGCAGTAAATAACCTACACCTGTCGCCCTTATCCACAGGAAAACCAACATACTGGCCCTTTGACCCCAATAAATAACCAGACCTACTTGATCTATGTTTCGTGAAAGGAATTAACACAAACCTTTTTAGCACAAACTCTTGCCTTGATCTTTCTATAGGACACCTTCCGATATTAGTGACCTTGGGTACAAATCCAAGAAGCAGCCCGTCAAGCTACTCCGATACAAATTCAACATATTAGTCCAGCTCAATGCCTAATTTTGGTCAAACAGAAAATTGCACGAAAACGTCCATTAAGAAGAACTTGGCAAACAACACGTCACCTGCACGATAAAAGAGCACTAAGCCATGCTGCAAGGGAGCTTAAAACCGAATCTCTATCATCAGAAACCAAAACGTCCAAAACTACCTAAAACAACTCTCACCATCCGAAGAAGATGACTACTCACTTTGGAGAGCCACTAGGTACCTTAAACAACCACAGCAACACAAAACCTCGATTTGTACTATCAACAACACTTGGGCAAAAAGTGATCATGAAAAATCACTGGCATTTGCAGACCACCTAACTAATGTCTTCAATCCATTTAGGGGAAACTAGATAATGAAGACGATATTCAAAATACCCTAAACATGCCGTATCAAATGAGCCTGCCACTTAAAAAATACAAAGTTCACCAAGTGGAAGACACCATCGTCAAACATGTAAACCCCCACAAAGCACCGGGCCACGACCAAATTACTAGCATGAGCTTTTAAAATTTTCCCTAAAAAGGCCTTTAATTCATAACACTACTATTTAATGCAGTATCTAGACTTCGTTATTTCCCCGAAAAATGGAAACCAGCTGTAATAATTCTAATTCCAAAGCCCGGAAAACCTACCGATCAACCAGCTTCCTACAGGCCTATCAACCTATTATCGTCATTGTTCAAAGTCTTTGAGAAAATGCACAACAGTCGAACAAGTACACCGAGTAGTGGACAAAATCACAATACATATCAAAGAGCGTAGGTGCTGGTCAGCAGTATGTCTAGACGTAACACAGGCCTGGATCGACGGCCTGCTTTGTAAAATCCAAAAAAACCTTACCCACGGCTTATTTTGAACTTCTGAGTTCAGACCTATCCAAACGTGATTTCCTCGTCAGATACGGCAGCGCCCTATCACCAACTTATCCAATCACATCCGGTGTTCCACAAAGGAGCCTACTAGGTCCAATTTTACACCTCCTATTTACAGACACTTAGACACAATCCAGCTTTGGTGCAAAAAATGGAAAATCAAAATAAATGAAAGCAAATCCGTACAGGTAACATTTACACTTAGAAGAGGCACATGCCCATCGTTGATGCTAAACAACAAACAGATCCCGCAAGCCGACAGCCAAGTATCTTGGTATACAGGAAACTGACCTGGAGGATGCACATCTGGGCAAACGTAAACAAATGGGTCTCAAACTACAAATAAAAGATGCATTGGCTGTTAGGTCGTCAATCACAACTATCCCTGGAGAACAAGTTACTATTCTACAAGACAATGCTAAAACGCTTATGGAAATATGGCATCCAGCTTTGGGGCGCCGCCAAAACTTCCAATATAGAAATTTTAAGAAGATTCCAGTCCAAAGTCTTAAGATCTGTAGTAAGCGCGTCATGGTACATCCCCAATAACCATTCGAAGGGATCTAGCAGTCGCCACAGTGAATCAAGAAATACAACGATTTAGTGTAAAAAACCCTAGTGGAGTGTCTTATAGAAAAGGACGATGAAGTGCAATCCCGCGTTCTGACCTCATTGACAGGTTTGATTAACGTCTTAGGGTAGTGTATCACTTGTTATATGTTAATTGTAATAATTGTAATTAGTACTGTTAAACTACTTTAATGTCTAATACAGGTGATCATCCCTGGATAATCAACCTTCATGTGTATCACCTCTATCAAGTAATAATAATAATAATAATAATAATAAATCGTCTTTTATTTCCACAAAAACCAAAATTATCCATACATATAAGAAAAGTAACTACAAATTTTGCGGAAATGAAGGCGCGGTTCGGCATAGCATCAAGATGCGTCGCCGTTCTTCCACCTAACCTTAAAAAAAACAAAGAAAAAAAACAAAACAAAAACAAAAAAAAACAAACAATTCCTAATACAGTTGTAACATAATGTATCTTCAATAATGAGCAGATACCACACGTAGAACTAATCCAGCTCACTGCTTCGAGATTAAAAATGATTTAATTTTTTTTTAAATGACGCATGCTGTAGAGTTTTCAGGGAGCAGCTTAATTTATTATATATATGAACAATTTGATAGGAGTAAGAGCTTTTAAATTTCTGTGTTCTATATTCCGGAATAGACAGACAATCCTTCCTGCGAATATTAATGTTGTGTACATCAGATCGAAATGTAATCTTATTATATAAATAAGACGGACATTTCGTCGTAACGACTTTATGAAATAGACAGGCTGAATGTAATAAACGTCGATTACGAATATTCAGCCAACCAGCAGTTTGCAATTTATGTGATACTCTTTGGTATTTTCGTAAGTCTGTTAAACCATCTGCTGAATGTTAATTCTTGACAGATTGTAGCGTCAACAATAAATTATTTTTTTTATTGCGGTATAGCAATAATTTTGTCTTAATTGTCAATAAAAAACTGTCACACAATGATGCGGCAAAGCACCACTAGCGCCGTGACCAATCATCATCTACGTCGTGTCTTACACAAACAATTACATCGGAAACGAGAAATTGCTAGAAACATATATGTTTATTTAATTTTGCGCTATTGTTAATAGATTTTTTCTTCGTTTTAGTTAACACCGAAGAAAAACTGTATTTTTGTTGTAAAATTCACAGGGAGGTAGAAACATTGTGAAGAACACTAGACTTTCAAGAACTTTTTGTCAAAAAAGCTACCAACATTAACATCTGGACAATCTGAAATTTGGAACCTTGATGTTTTCGATTTGGTTCGGAGCTAAATTTATGACAAAATAGCATTATAGAACGATGACTGAGTCACCATATCTTTTAAACGATCTAACAGCGAAAGCACGATGTTCACCGGACCACTTTACCATTTTTACGAAATGACTGTTTATGATAAACACACTATCGGATAATAACGCACTTTCACTAAATGTGCAACTGATTGAAAGGTACATGAATTTCATCAAATTAGGCTAAAAAAAGTACACAGTTAAGTGAGTTCGTGGATAAATTTAAGCAAAGTAGACTACAATGAAATAAAATGTTAGTCACTCATGTGGAAAATTTGATGAGAGCAAAATTAGTGTCAATTATTACAAAAAGTCCATAGTTCAAAATTAATTTTTCGTAGACAATATTAATAATGTTATAGGGGTTAAACGATTTAAAAACAAAACTTGCTTGTCTTTTTATGGTACGAGGGTGGGCTGAAATATAATGCACACATGCTTGCAGAACGCGAACGAAATGACCGACCGAGACGCTCACGGCTACATTCGGAAGCTACATCCTTCCTTTATACGTATGCCAAGTTTGAAGGAGTTTCGTTCACCAGTTCGTTTTTTAGTAGCGAAAGTATGGACATGTGTTCTCGTGCCATGTCAACGCAAATTAAACAGTTCGCGGTTATCGAATTTTTAACTGCTGAGAACGTAGTTCCTACGGAAATTCATCGCCGTTTAAAGGCCGTTTATGCCGACGATACTGTTGACAGAACTACTGTTAATCGGTGGGTATTAAAATTTCGTGGTTGCCAACCTGGAAAAGTCGCAATTAATGTGTTTTGGAATGCCAAAAGGGTTTATGCCGCCAATTATCTGTAACGAGGGGTTACGGTAAATTCTTCTAAATACATAAAGACTCTAAAACAGCTTCGACGTCGAATTTGTCGCGTTTGAAGCAGCCTGTCGCCAATAACCTTGCAACACGACAACGCTCCTCCCCACACCTCACGCGCAACCGAAGAGGTTCTGCGGAAGCTGAAGTTTGAACCGATTCCACACCCTCCCTACTCCCCCGATCCCGCACCTTGAGATTTTTATTTTTTCCCTCTACTCAAGAGAGACCTCAAGGGTAATAATTACATCTCAGACGAAGAGGTGAAGGCAGCTGTGGCGTCCTGGATTCGAGAAAAGTCGGAAGAATTTTTCAGTGACGGGATAAAGAAACTTGTTACGCGTTGGGAGAAATGTGTTAGTCTTGACGGTGACTATGTTGAAAAATAATTATACGCTTTTGAAGCTAAAGAACTGTACTTCTATTTATTTTTTGTCCCATCTCGCTATCTCTTTTCGTTCGCATTCTACAAGCATATGTGCATTATATATCAGCCCACCCACGTATATTTGCAACGCGACAAATATAAACAATTACAATTCAACGGAACGAAAAAGTGAATATTAATACATGAATCATAATTTGATTTAATTTACTATCTATTACAGAGTTTTACATTAATTATTTATGAATGCCTAGATCTGCAAAGGACTACTACAGAAACACCAGTAATAAACTCTATCTGCATAAATCTGTAATAAATGTAATTTGTTATAATATAATTAGGGTTTATGTTATCGTGCTGTTTTGAAGATTTATATCAGCCTTTGGGGTTTAATTCGTTTGTGTTTTCGCTTACCAGGGGTAGACATACGTCATTATAACTTCGTGCTTTAAAATATAGGCGCCTAATGCGCTTGCTAAGCACAATTTGTTGAAGTAATTTCCTACAACTGGACATTTTTATCTGAATGGAAAGAAAAGTAGGTGGCTCCACTTGACGTGTATAATTTGAAGTTAAATTAGGGGATTCCGTTGGGAATATCTTACGGTTACTTGCTGCGCCATGCTCCTCCTATGTGATATTTCTTCTTTTCCATCTAAGGTTAGAGCTAGATACCTTTTTTATATAATCGACATTACCAGCAGTTACCTAGGTGAATAAGTAATTCGCGCTTTGCAGACATCATTCTGTTGTGTCGATTACAAAAATAAACCTAGAAATGGCCAGTCAAATCACCAAAAGCCGAACGTGGTGATCACCGACTTTATCAACAACAATAGATAGAAATTAATCGTGTTAACGAAATTCTAGGTAGTAAGCAGTAAGTACATGTCTATACACGGAAGTACGTAATGATATTCTACGCTTAAAACTAAAACGGTGACCTCACAATCATTTTTTTGTTTAATTTTTCTGGTAAACGCCATTGAAAGCTGAGAATAATTAACACTTGTTATAAATACATTCATAACAACAGCATTGCAAAAATTTACAAAAAGAATCGTTTTATATAGTTTATCTACTCCAGTGGGATAAGTAACCCATTACGTCACTCATTTGACACTATTTCCGTTAGGTAATGAAAGTCATTACACCACTCACTTATGTAATGGCTTCATTACCTAACTAAAATAATGTCAAATCATGCAACTTTGGGCGCTGGTTTCGCCTACCTGTGACTCGAACTACTGGAAACATTCAAATTAAATACACTAGATTTTATGCTTGCGCGAGCCTGAAAAACGAAATTCATAGCAGACTGGAAGACTGTCCGGGTGACTTATAGATTTAGGGGGTTAGATAGCAGGAGCAGCAGTTGTGTCAGTTATCACAATTTTTTGCTTGCATCGTATGCTTGAAAGGAAGGGTAGTTTTGGTCAGGAGGGTTGCTTAAATGCAGTTTTACTAACAGAAGCAAGAAAGGAGGTTTCAAGTCAGGTAATGATTTTCAGGCAGTTCAACTTAAGAATAGAACATATCTTACGTGAACGCGGTTCGCGAGATGAAGCAATAACGTGATCGCCTCCAGGTGTCGGTTTCAGGATGCTGGCCTTCTTAGGTACCTACTGGACTGACGGTTCCTCGCTTATCAGGACTAAGCGAAGACAACGATGACTGGTGGATCCATTGGGACTCAGGGCCTAAAGTAACTCCACACTGAGGCTCAGGTTCTGGTCTGTACTTTGGAAAGAACGGGATATATTTCTTTGTGTCGACTGTTTCGAGATGTCCGTCCACGTCGTTTACCTAGGGAAATCTAAGTTAAGCAAACAGGGCACTTGAGAAGACTCTCGTGCTACTAATACCCACTAAATAACTTCATGCAGTCAAGTACATCTTGTGGCGGCTGGGCGACGGGGATCTGTCTTTATGTAACTCCTGGTGGGGCAAAGTTTTCATGTCGCGACTGGACAGCTCTTGTTACTGCAATCGCGCCTACAAATTGATAACGGTGATTAGCACGTTTTCAAACAATTTGTAGAAACGCGGAAGATCACAAGATTTTCGCAATATTGTCTCCAGCGTTCCAGAATGTTTTGGAAGATGGTTAGCTGACCTGTTTCGTCGTCTACGGTTGACGTTTTGAATTGAAGTTCGAAGTAATTGTGCATATTTTCAGAAACAGATCTTTGGTTTTATTTCGGTTCGAGCTTCTACCTCTATGCAGATGTTGTTGATATAGGAACTCAAATTTCTGTGGCATCTTCTTTTAATAAGTCTATAGTATCCATCGTAGACTTCGCTGTTATCTTAGGCGAAACCTTAGACTTTATTTTATTAAGGATGTACCAAGTAGCATTCGACATCCATGGTTTACGTTTGTCAGGCTTTGGGGTATGTGCTCTTGTTTACTTTTCTCCCAAAGGTCATCATCGCCAAGATTATTTCTGTGCTCATCAGGTATGTTCCGATAGTTTCTTTTGACCGTATTTTGAAGCTGTCGTCGTTATACAGATGTCAGCAATTTTTTGTATGATCCGAGCTGGACAGCATTTTAGTTTGAGGCGAAACGCAGCCACCAGCAGTTGGTGATCGGTTTTGTAATCAGCTCGTGTGTAGGTTTTCACATCTTCCAAGGGACTTCTCCACCTAGGTTTGATCGAAATATAGCTAATCTGGTTTCGAATTCTTTCTCCGAACGATATCCACATAAACCAGTGGCGAGGGTAATGCTGAAACATTGTATTTGCGACAATTAACCCTACTGCATGCACAACAGTTTACCAGTCGCTCTTCAGTCACTTCGCTCTCCTAGCTCACATCTTCGTGCAGGTTGTCTGTAGCCTTTTTTATTGAGACAAGCATCCCATTTTGGCATTAAAATCTGCTACTATCATTGTTATCTCGCTCTTCATAATAGTCCTTATTGTATATTCTAGTGACATGTAAAAAGCTTCCAGATCTTGTATCACATTGAGAGGAAATGGTGTTAAAGTGCATAAAATCTTTAAAAAGCGTAAACAAACAGATAGCACATTGATTGTCGTTATCGGCCTCCAATATTTTTTTAATAATGTCAATGCGGCGTGGGAATAACTTGAACTCAAAATAAATATTAATAAGGCCCAAGTTTTGATTTTCAGTTGACAACCCATATCCCGATACTGCACTAAATACATCTAAATGTCAAACAGTGAGGGTGAAAAGCTGGAAATATCTCGGTAGTTTTGTAAGTAATAAATAAAAACGAAGTTTAGAGATTAAACAAAGGATAGGAAGGGCTGGCACAGCAACTCAAAAGTTACTCTGTAATGGCAGTCTTAACCTAAACTTCAAACAGAGGATGGTAAAATGTTACATTTGGTCAACGTAACTATACGGAGGTGAAGTATGAACCTTCGAAGTTACCAGAGCAATAAACTGTACAGTTTGCAGATGTGGCTTAATTGATGAATACTTCATATATTATTGACTGTTAAACAAACAATCACAGAGGTGCTAAGAGAAGCCAAGATGGATCAGACCTTTAACAACTATTAGGCGCAAGAAACTTTCTTGCTTTGGTCATGTTATACCTGGCAAGAGGTATCGTTTTCTGCAGTTATCGTCACAGAAAATATTTAGAAGGTCGTCGTGGGCAAGGTTCAAAGTTCCGAGGCAATCGACTCGATTAAATTTTCGTTCTCAATGTACGAGAGATCGGTGTTACTGTATAAAATTGATTTACCACTAATTAATATTCATAGTTGGCGCGTCGGGTTATCAGTTAGGCGGATTTTGGTTTTGGGCGCTGACTTTTGATATTTGCGCTTGGCGTGGATCTTTCTTTCCGTTTCATGCTGTGATATAGTCAAGATGGCTTTCCAGAGCCCTGAGTGTTCTGGACTTATCGCCCTTGTTGAGTTGGAAGAAATTATGTTCGTCACGGTTTATACAAATTCACTCCAATTTGCGCTTTGAGTTTGCAGCCTCTAATATCGGGTCAAAAGGATAAGGTCAGCTTTCCCGATTAGATACACCCTGTGTGATTGCCTGAGCGTTTCTTATGTGCCGGCGAGTCCGTTATGTCAACGCGACTTTGGCCCAGCAACATTTTATAGATCTGGTTATGCCTAGAGCTATATTAATTTCCTGGGAGGAGTAAGAACCTCTCGTGGGAGTATTACCTAATTATGTTTGTGACCTTTTGAGAGCATATTTGATTTCTGCTCGAGCTACATTAAATTTTACATTAAGACATTTTTGAACTATGCGAATTGCTAGCGGACTCGATAGAATTCCTTCAAAATTCAACGAACGTTGCCCTTGCTTTTGTGTTTGATTTTTGAACGTTACTGTTTTTATGCGTTATGTTTGTTGATTAGACGGAAGCCTGTTTGCAAATTTTATGTTTGATCGTTCATTGTCTGTATGGATCTGTAACATTTAGGCTAGTATTTTAGCTTTGTTATTTATTGGTTGCGCCCAAATGCTCGAGAAAGTAAACGTAAATACCTTCTATACTGGCTATTATAGATTGTTATTCTATTGGAAAATTATATACTTTTATCATTTACTTGTTTTATTTTGTTACTGTTGCCCTCTTAATTCAAATTATTTTGCGATTGACTGCTGCTTTGGAGTTTCTAAATTGAGCAAATTTGTTGTATAAAGACTCGTTAGCGCCCTTTGTATTTATTTGTAAAGGATGACATGCCGTCCTCACTGTATAGCTGGCGAGCTCTCAAATGTGCCCATGTAGTTTCGTGATCATTTAAGAGTAGCGTACCGAAATTTGGTAACACCGGATATCAAACAGAGAAGATTGGGCCTAAATTTTAAGAGAATGAATTTAACAGCTACCGGTATAAAAAACCGGAATTGTGATCTAATTTTATAATATAAGTTAGATAGCTAACTAAAATGTCTGCATTGTCTAATCAAATGATTGTACAACTTAAAACCATTCTATATTTTCGTTTAACGTAATTTATTTGATCGCAGCAACTTACTATAATTTAACACATAGCAGAAAATATCTATTGCCCTAATGTGTTACACCAAACAGATTTATTGTCTGGTTTTAAATTTAGTCAAATATTATTTTTTCCAATTTCGGTAACCGCATTACCTTCACGTAAATTTCCATCAAAAGCACGTATAGTGGGAGATAATTAAAAAAATAAAGGACCGAATCTGCTTCGCGTCGAGCAATTTTACATTCAGGTCGTGTGCGGAGATTTAGCAGTTCCATCCGCACTGAAAGCCAGAAGGCCCCGAGTTTAAATTATGTCGCTTCTACACGCTTTAATTAACGACATCGCGATCTTCGCCTTGGTTCATATTAAAATCGTTTCTTTATTTTTAATTAAGTGAAACTTACAATTATTGCTTTATTTTGGTTAGCTCAATTTCCTGAACGCCTACGGAGAATAACTCGCAGTCTTCGTCGTTCTAGCAGTTGGTTAATTTTATTTCATAACGCGTATTTCATCAGGAGAATAAGCAGGACGGTAATGGAGCTCTAACTGTGTAGCGCAATAAAGTTCCGTTGGTAAAATTTGGAAACTAAAGTTTATTCAATTACCTATATGACTTGCGGCAGAATGGTCGCCTAGAGCAATCGTTTTAGATGGATGAAACAATAAGACCTTTTGTTAATATGATAAATAGGTTATCGTTCCAACAGCTTAGTGAACATAAACTTTCACTACGATCATCATCAACATCTTCATAACTATAATCGTCGTCGTTAGCGACATAGAGATAGAATTTTACACGACCTTGTTTAAAATAATTTTAAAGTAACTCGTCAGCATCATCATCATCCAGCCTTTTAGTCCATTGCTGGACGTAGACCTCTCCTAAATTGCCACTTGTTTCTGTCTGCGCTCACTGTATCCAGTTGCCAGCGATCATCTTTATGTCGTCTGTCTGTCGAATAGGTGATCTTCCCCTACTTCGCTTGTCGGCGCGTGGTCTCCACTCTATCACTTTCTTTGTCCATATTCCGTCTTTGAATCTGGTTACATGCCCTGCCCCATTTCCACTTGACTTTCGCTATATATTCTAGTACGTTACGTACACGAGTTCGCCTTCGTAATTCTTCGTTGCATATTTTGTCGCTGAGAGTCACTTCAAGCATCGACCTCTCAATTCGCTTTTGAGCTACTCGTATCTTTGTGGTTTTTGGGTCAGGCTTGTAGTTTCTACCTCCTACGTTAGTACTGGGATTACGCATTGAGACCTTTCACTTCAATGTAATAGAGATGTCCCCTTTGAACACTACACTTAAGAAGCCGAATGCTGCCCATGCGAGAGTTAATCTTCGATGTAGTTCGCATGTCTGATTGTCTCTGCGTACTCTAACTTCATGGCCTAAATTGATATACTTTTTGATCAATTCTACTTTAGTGTCGCCGATCGCCGTTCCAGGCATCAGGTTCGTCATGTATTTAGTTTTGGAGAAATTCATACTTAGCCCGACACCTTCACAAACAAATGCAAGTTCTGTGAACATTGTCTTTATTTTGCATCGATCTTTGGCACACAATGTGGTTTAGTTTTTTCGCCATCTATTGTTATTCCCTTATTATTTAATTGAAGATTTTTGTTCCAGCACCGCAGTGAATAGTTTGGGCGACATTGCATCACCTTGCCTAACACCCCTCACGATTTTCTGGGTGTTGTCTAGTAATCTGACGTTCATTGTTGCATTTTTATAGATGTTTCATATGCAAATGCCCTAAAAGAGAGCCTTTGGGGCTTCGACATAATGTTGGGTTTCATTGTGTCAAATTCCTTGTGGAAATCTATAAAAGCTAGCAACAATGGTCAATTATATTCCGCTGATTTTTCTATGAGGTCTTTTAAGGTTTGTAAATGGCCATTAGTTCCGTAACCTGATCGGACGCCCGCCTGTTCCCGAGGCTTGTAGAAATGGTTTTCTCTTTAGTATCGAGTCTCTAGTATTAATCCTAGTGAACAGTTTGTGTAAGTGGTTTAACAGGCTTATGGGTCTATAGTTTTCGAGGTTAATCTTCTCCCCTTTTTTGTGTAGTAAAATAGTTAGGACGTTGTTCAATCTGTTAGGTACGGAGCTGTGTTGCAGACATATGTTGAGTATATTTCTGGTTTCCTCTATGAGTATAATAGGTCTTCCGATCTTTAGTGCATCGGTTACAATACCGTCTTCTTCTGGAGTCTTTTTGTTTTAGGCGTATCTTTGAATAAATTTTAAGATGAGCTATGCTACTCTTTGAGATATGTTTTCACAGTTTTATATTATTATAATGTCTTCTATGGATAAAAAAGCTGATACCTCAAATAGAGCAGGTCTCTTTCCCTATGTGATATGATAGAGGAGTTGACCAGATTTTAACTCGGTCAAGCTTTCGCTCAGTCCTACAACATCCCATTTTATTTTCGCTGGTTCGAATTCCGTTTCGACAATTTTTTCTTCTGTATACAGGGTTCTGGCGTTATAGGTGGCTATACTGAGTTTATCAGGCTGACAGTATCTTCTTTGTGTCTTGGCCGAGTTCTGTGGCTTGAGCGAATTCTTGTCTCTTTCATATGAGGCAGGGCTCTTTGGAGGGGTGGGATTGGGTTTGCCCACCTTGGGTCCAGATCGAATATTTTTAAAATTCATTATTTCTTTCTGGCTGGGCGGGCTGGAAAATGAATGAGATTTTGGGGGAGGAAATATGTTATGAGTAGGTGTGGTTAGGATTCCAGTGTAGGACATGGTTCCCTCAGGATAGGGAGGTGATGGGGCCCGAGTGCTCGCGAAGGTAAGGTTGCCACATCCTGCGATAGATCTATCTATACCGAAATCATGGAGTGTATCTACCGCCTAACCCCTCAATGTAACTACACCGATATAAATGCCTAACATAGTTTTGTCCAAACTGAAAGTTGTATACAAGCAAGGCGGTCTATATAACAGTACAGACCACCTTGAGACAAGTCGTAAAGTTTAGTAAATTCTTATTCTTTTCTTCTTCTTTCATTAGACAACTGGCTGTTTATCAATACTGCATTTGTTGGTTTTGTTGTTGTTTGTTGTTGCGGGGTGCCCAAAGAGAATGATACCTAACTCTCCATCTATCTCTTTGGAGTTCTACCCGGGTTCCGCTTTCACTGTGGTTGTAGATCCTCAGTTAATTCGTTGTGTGATTCTGATTATGTGATTATTTCAGGCCTTGCTGGGTTAAAACGATAACTCATTTTGAAATATCTGCTATATCACATATCCCCTTAATTTTCGAATAGGTACTCTATTTTTTCTCTTGTTATCCATTATTGCTCTCAGTGTTTTAATTTCATATATTCGTAGATTGTTTCGTTCTGCTAGTGTCTTGAATAAATTCTGACCTTGCTTTCAGTTGCCACGTGTTTATTTTTTCAAGTAATGCCTCTTAAATACCCTGATATTCTAGCGCCCTTTAATTAACTGCTGATTGCCTTCTTGGTATAGAAATATTTCTATAACTATTAAGTAATGGAAGAAATCTCGGCAGGTAATTTTTTCGAGAGAAGTAAAAATAATTTTTGCTTACAAAATTTGTATGGTGTCTAAACCCAAAGCCTTTCGATTTTGAGTGTGTCTATGGTAGTTTTGAGTTCTTCTACTATTCCGTGGATAGTGCATCTTAGGGGTTCGTGTGATACTGACCTATGCGGATTTCATATTCTCTATTGCTACACAGTCCTTGAAACAATTTTGACAATTCATCATTTGATATTTTAGTTTTTTGAACAAACTCCTTTACTTCGGACATTCTATTTCTGAGCCTTTGTACTTTATAGGTAACACTATATGTTGTAGAATGTTGATAAGAAAGTAAAAGCAGCCAACATGTTTTTAATAAAACATCCAATGTTTTTTAATTTAAATTACTTACGTTTCGTTTGCATAGCACACTTCTTCAGATTCATATTTAAATATTCATATTAAGAACATTAAATTAGGTAACAGCATCCTGGAAGTGAGAGAAATAGGTTAGAAACATTAAGCATGTGGTTTTTGATAACAAATTCTTACCTTGGAAAGTTAAAAATTAGAGTAAACAAACATTGAATTTAACATACGTATGTAAAAGGGAGGAATTAACACTCCCTAAAGTTTGGTTTAAATAGCACATATTATGCAGAAACAAAAATTATTTATGCCTGGTCACTACAATAACAATTTTGATGTGAGTTATCTAAAAGGATGGATTCCGTTGGTTCAAAATTTTAGCATATGAAAATATTTTCAAATGGGCCAAACTAATATTTTTACTTATTTGTAATAAATTAAAACTGATGACAGAAATTCAATTGAAGTTAAAAGCAAAAAATATTAACAAAACAGGTTCAAGTTTTTAATTTAGAGAATATTTTAGTAAATAGAATGTAGGTTTTTAATATCAGTTTTATATTTCATTGATTTTGAATTTTGTTTTATTGCAATCATTTCATAAAAAAAATTGTTTACCCAAATGCAATCCTCTTTCTAATACTTTAGGGGAGTTAAAGTTAAAATTGTCAACAGTGTGATCAGATAATGCAGTGTTTGCTTTATTCGGAGTTAAAGTTTTTGTTTTTATAGATGTTTTATGTTGTGAAATTCTCTTCCTTAGTTACTATTTCGTTTGACCAATATAATTAGCATCACAATCGTTGCAATTGATTTGATAGATGATATTTGATTCTGATTGAATTCAGTTTTATCTTTTAAATTATTACAGAAAAGTTTACCAATGGCATTATTATTTTTAAAAGACACATTAATGTTATAATTTTTTAAAAGTTTGCTTAACTGTACTGACAATTTGGGTATGTATGGAATAGATATGTAAATTGAATTTTTAAAAATTGATAGTTGTTAAAATCTTGCCCTAACCAATTAGGGTATATGTCAATGGAAACGTTTTTATTGATTGTGCTTTTGTATTTAAGTTTATTAATTCTCTTTTTAATTTTTGAATTTATGAAATCTAGGGTTTAAATATATTATTTATGTTGTTTTAATTTGTACCAATTATAATATCATCGACATATCGTTTCTAGAAAGTAATATCATTTAAGTATTTAAAATTTCAGATTACATTTTTTGTAAAACTAAGTCAGCTATTGTGCTTGATAGGGATTGTCTCATTTGGACACCAAAATTTTGTTTATACATGGTGGCGCAGTGTTATTATGGATATACTAATGAACAACCAAGGTCTAAAACATATATTTTTATTGCACATATAACACAGTTTTACAACAAAAATTATTGTTTGAAAATAATGTTATTTAAAATGGCCACCACGTTTTTCTAAACTTCTTGGTATAATGCTCAATTGCTACTGCTTGACGCCTTGACGCAATTTTGTTGTGGGTTACAAGGTTTCGTGATCACGGAAGTGTACGAAATGAATATGTCGGTTCTGTAAAAACTGTGCGTACACCACAGAACGTAGAGCGAGTACGACAAGCTGTACTAAGGAGTCCAACTCGTTCAGCAAGGCGTCAAGCAGTAGCATTGAACATTACACGAAGAAGTTTAGAAAAACGTGGTGGCCATTTAAATAACGTTATTTTCAAAAAATAATTTTTGTTGTAAGACTGCACTATATGTGCAATAAAAATATATGTTTTAGCCCTTGGTAGTTTCATTAGTATATCCATAATAACACTCTAAAAACCGTCAATACCCATTGCGCCACCCTGTATATTTAATTATTGAAAGAGAAAAAAGTAGAATTTAAAATATGTTCAACAGCTTTGATAAATTCATTTTTAGGGATATCTGTATATTTTTCTATTTGAGACCAATATTCTTCAATTGTATCAATGGCTAAATTAATGGGGATAGTATAAAGTGAAACAACATCTAAAGAGAATAAAACTTATTTTTAGTTACTGAAATTGTGTCAATAAATGTTTTAAAAGTCCATGAATCTTTTGCACTGTATTGTTTTTTTTTAATGATATTAATTAAAATGTTTGATCAATGCTTTGACAATTTATATAATGGGCTCATGTATGATGCGACAATAGGTCGTAAAGGGTTGTTTTTTTTGTGTAATTTAGGCAAGCCATAAATTTTAGGTATGAGTCCATCATGTGTTTTTAGTTTTTTGTAAGTAGTATCATTTATGTAATTGTTATTTTTTCAATTTTTTAATGTTTTAGTGTTAAAAGTTTTGAATTTTATTGGTTAGATCTTTTTCAACTTTACAATATGTATTTTTGACATTTAAAAGATTCATCGTCTTATTATTATAATCTGTTTTATTTATTATGACAGTGGTTTGTGTTTTGTCGGCTTTAATGACTAAAATGTTATCTTTTTGTTTCAAAATTGTTTGTGATGTTTAATTTATGAAGAAAATTGTTGTTTTGTATGTTTTCTTTTGAATTTAATAAATTTTTGTTGGTTTTTTTTTTGGTGATTAGTTAAAATATTACAAAGGGAAGCTCTTATTTTAACTTGATTGTCTGAATTTAAGTTACTAATAGCATTTTCGAAATTTACTATAATATTCTCGTTTGGAATTTTATTTGTAGGATTATATATATTAAAGTTTGGTCCCAGTTTAAAACATCTACATCTTGTGGTAATATTGTATTAGTTGAATTTTTTATCCATGTTTCTGATTTTTGTATATTGTTAATTTTATCAAATTTAGTTTGGTTTGCATTGATATTGTAGTGTTGTTTTTTTAAATGTTAATTTTTTACGTGTTTTGCTTTTAAATTATTTCTAATTTTGTTGTTTAATAACGTTCTATGAGAAATGAAAGATATTATTATATTATGAGGGTTTTTTGTTTCAAGAAATTTTTTGCAATTAAGTACTTTTTCTGTTAAGAAAGTTTTGTTACAGTAAGCATCATTTAAAATTAAAGATAGTGTTTTAATTGTAAAATTAAGTTCAATGTTTCTAAATTTTTGACAATTTTTAAAGTTTAGAAATTGAATATTATTATGTTTTTTTTTGAGAAATTTTGGAATTAATTGTAAGTGTTTACATTGCTTAATAAATTCTATCCTTTCACTCACCTTTACAATTGATATGCTAATTTTATTTAATAAGCGAAAACATTGTTCGAAATTGCCGCCAAAATTTGTCTTGATTTCTTCGAAGAATTTGTTGTTGATTGGGTTGTGTATGGGATCCATTTCCAGTTGATAGATGTTCAGTTGAGATTAGTAGATATGTAGAATCAATTTTCCTTATGATTCGGATATGTTTAAGAATTTATTGTATGAACAAAACTGCTGTTGTTGAGGTTAGAATGTTGAGTTTTAATTTTTTACAAATAAATCAAAATATTAGTTTGGCCCATTTGAAAATATTTACATTTTAAAATTTTGAACCAACGAGATCCATCCTTTTAGATAACTCACATCAAAATTGTTATTGTCGTGAACAGGCATAAATAATTTTTGTTTCTGCATAATATGTGCTATTTAAACCAAACTTTAGGGAGTGTTAATTCCTCCCTTTTACATATGTTAAATTTAATGTTTTGTTTAGTCTAATTTTTAACTTTTCCAAGGTAAGAATTTGTTATCAAAAACCACATGCTTCATAAGTTTTCTAACCTATTTCTCTCACTTCCAGGATGCTGTTACCTAATTTAATCTTCTTAATACGAATATCTAAATATGAATCTGAAGAAGTTTGCTATGCAAACGAAACGTACGTAATTTAAATTAAAAAACCTTGGATGTTTTATTAAAAACATGTTGGCTGCTTTTATTTTCCTATCAAGATTCTAACCTCAAAAACAGCCGTTTTATTCATACAATTCTTAAACTAAATGTTTGTTTTAGTAAATTGCTCCCGGTGGTCCTGTTTATTTATTTAATTCTGATGTTTGGTTTATTTCATTGCTCCATGTATCTGGCTCTATCTTTTTGTTTCTCGG
Organism: Agriotes lineatus; assembly: GCA_940337035.1. Taxonomy (NCBI): domain Eukaryota; kingdom Metazoa; phylum Arthropoda; class Insecta; order Coleoptera; family Elateridae; genus Agriotes; species Agriotes lineatus. The sequence goes on along the minus strand of CALNHX010010912.1, from coordinate 837 downwards.
TGCTTTTATATTTGACGTATGTTTTTTTTCCATTTCTTTAATTTCGGGGCTACACAAGGGTGTTTTTCTGTTTCTGTCGCTGTTTTTTCTTAGCGCTTCCATCACAGCTTCTTTTATGTTTTCTTTTAGCTTTTACCATCTGTTAATGGTATTTTGGACAAGGTCGTGGCCCGTGTCTATGTTTGACGAATTTAGTGTTCTGCCGTCTAATATTTCGTATGATTTAAAGAACCTATTAGTTATTACATTATCTACAAGCCTGTTTTCCCCTGCTGTCACTCCAAGTGTCTTTGTATTTTATTTGATGCATAAAGGAGGAATTATTAATTCGTAGACAATTTTGAGCACAGAAGTCTATCAATAGATCTCCATCGTCATTTTGTACTTCTTCGTCCTGAATCTGCTTTACTACAGTGATGACATCATTGTCTATGCGCGCATTCACATCTCCCATTATCTCGTCTAAAAGACGAAGGGAGTATTATAATTGTGAAAAAATCACCTTCCAAGATTTCGTCAGATCTTCACGTTTCGGAGTCTCTAAATGACGAAAAAAAGGTTTTCTCAATTTTGTCTGTCTGTCTGTTTGTTGCCGGTTTAACTCAAAGACTATTTGTTTGAGGAAGATGACATTTTTCATGCGGATTATACGCCTTCCTAGCATAAACCCTAAAGAAATTGGTAAAAAATATACAGGGTGAGCACCTTAAAAAATAAAATTCTGTCTATTTTTGCGTTAACTCAAGAACCTATCATTTAAATGAAAGTAATATTTTGCACATAGCACATGTTTTTACCCTTGACAAAAAGTGCTTATTTTGGATCCAATATATACAG
>CALNHX010010911.1:0-36303 GCA_940337035.1 Agriotes lineatus | reverse complement strand
GTGTATTCTTCCAACTGGGAACTGGAGGTTTTCCTTGACTTTTTCTCCCTTGCCGCGTCCGGACATTGTAGATTGTAAATAGAATGTAGAAGCGTGGGATGCGTACGAACGAGAGCTCGGTTCTTCAAACTTAATAAAACCATTTTTGGTTAAACGTAGTTTTCTTCTTCTTCTTCTTCCTTTTATTAAGGCCAGTGGCCTGTTTGTGTACCTCAAAACATACAGAGTGGCCCGTAATACTTTTTCCTTCATATTTTTATTATTTTCACTAAATAATAGAGCGTGATAAAACTGTATACAGTATGTCTGATGACATACGGAACACAGGGAAACGCCAACTGTAAAAAGGTCAGTTTATACTGTAGAGGTGTAGAGCGATGCTTTACCGAATCGGGGTTTTGCACAGATATAATTCGTTTATCTACATTGTTATATAATTTTGGGTATGTTCTAACTCATAATTGGTTTTTCACTCTGTCATTGTATTTTTACTTCTAACAAAAATTAAGGAACTAAAACTGTTTTCGGAAAGTGTGAAAACCAATTTTCCTTATTATTAGAAATATGACTCAACAATACGATTTCTTTTGTAGTGAACCTCCTATATTTAGAGGAATTCCAATAATTGTTTCGTAAAACATCATTATGACCAATACGACTAATTAAATACGGCATCTCGGAATATCAAGCTTTTCAAAAACAGTTTCAGTTTGACAATTTTGGTTATAAGTAAAAAGAAATTGCCACTGTGAGGGAAAACGAATCGTGAATTAATACGTTTCCAAAATTAAGTAATCTGCGTGCATAAATAATTAGGCAGAACGATGTAAATAATTGTTATTTATGATACAAGTGTGTTATATTTGAGATTATGCACGAGAGAAAAGTTGAGCCCTCGAGCCGTCAGGCCGAGAGGGGTCTTTTCTGTATTACAATATTTGTAATATAACACACGCGAGCCGTACAAATTTTTTCCAACAACTCAATAAATACTAAAAAAGCACAAAATTTGTATTAGCACTTGTTGAAACAATAAAGAAGCCAACCTGCTATTGATTACTAATAATAATCAATGGTAGTACAATCGCAAATCAACCCCCTTATCATTTATACACCACGGTAGCTCTGTAATGGTTGTACTCACCGTAATGACCTAGCTAGCTTAATCTCGGTGGCCTTGGGTCGCAGATTTCTATCATCAGCTGTAGTACTGCAAGCTCTTTTAATAATAAAAAAATACAGGGCGCCAGAAATCACAGATTTCGAGAAATAAATAAAATTACAGCAACAATTAGGTTTATTTAATTAATATTAATAGTTGCTCGTAATTAGGTCTGTAAATTGTTTAGCACAAGGTCTAAGTACAGTATATAATACAGTATATTAATAATGCTGAAAATGCAGCACGCACAAAAAAATATGTGAACCTCTTTTTGGTCTCTTGGAACGAATATGATTGCAATTCTATGAAGGAGTAAGCTTACCACTGTCATATGTTTTAACCGTTATCTTGGTATTGATAGTAAAATGGCGTGAGGGCACTTTTTACAAAATTCTTAATACGTATTCATTAAGCAAAACTTTAAAATTTGTGAATTGTAAATTTAGGAACCATTAATACATTATGTTTTAAATTTATAAAACATAGATTTATAAATAGTTAATACATTACGTTTTAAATTTGTAAAGCGTATTTTTAAGTTTGTAAATTGTAAATCGGAAGCGTCGTTACAATCGATTCAGCCCACAATTCATAGGCGGACGTGGTTATCAACAAAAGTTGAAACAAGCCTAACCGTGGGTGGTGATAAAAAAACGTTGCCGGCAGGCACTGAATTGTCCAGGATTAGCTTAACGTAAGCCGACAGTAATCTCGAACTCGTGGCCGAGTTTGATAATGGAATCGACGCTCCTTGTACCACTTGGCCAGCTCAAGGTGACATTCCAGAAAGGAGTTGCTGGTCCAAGTTATTGATTAGGGTGTTAATTAGGAAACCTAAATAAGGAGTCGTCAAAAAACGGCATCAAAGAATGGCGTTTAAAAGTGACGTTGAAAAATTACGTCAAAGAATAACGTCAAAGAGCTAATAAAAAAACGGGAAATTACTAAAATGAATATCAACAAGTAGCGTAGACATACCTGATTTTAGTCATCAACTTAGAAACGAAGTTAATTAATAATTGGTGCGTTAGCACGCGGGAATGCCTTCGTAGAAGCAAGTTACTTCAAGCGAATGCAGAAATAGATTGCCCGCAAAACAACGGAATAGCGGCCCGCTGGCGCAAAGTGATAACAAGTGAATTTCGGAAAAACCAAAACCAGCACTTTTGCGCGGACAAAATTTGATATCGTTTGAAATACAGCGAATAATAATTCAAGTGGGAATATACAGGCTGGCCCGGAAGTGACTAAATGGCGAAACAAATAGCAGGAGCTAAAGATTTGTTTCATTGTGAAAAGTCAAAGTGCAAACTAATTGAGAGTGAGCTAAAAAATGTATAAGCTACAGGAGTGAGTTAAGTACTTATGAGTCACGTGTGACTTATTTATTTTAACTCACGATGTTAAGGGTAACGTGGGTTATGATGTAAACAAGCTAATAATAGCTCAGTTTACTTGTTTAAAACGAACTAGTAAAACAAAATATTACTATTGAGTATTGGATAGACGTGTTTTATATACGCAAAAAACAGGTTTCACCAACCAGAACAGATTTTGTAAAGGCGACGTTGATATTTAACAAAATTTACAATTTGCTGCGTTTGCCGATGTTCGGTATGCCGCGCCGTCAGAACACTGCAATATGTAAAACCGTATCGTTTCCTTCCTCTTATTTTATTTGATATTCTATGAGCTATTGGTAATATTTAAACATAATTTGGTAATAACTGTAGTTAGTTTTGTTTTTTAACACACACCACAGCTGTCGTGAGAGCAAGAATAGAAACATTATATTTAGTCAATTTTGGAAGGTAACCAGCACGAGCTTTATGATTACAAAACACATCGTCTTATACTTCATTGAGAATTCGCTATAAAGTAATAGCCATAACTTCTTATAAACTACACATTTACTATTAAATCGTGGAAGAAAGCCTGGAAGCTTATTTTATAATATCTCTAAATAAACCATGTATACTCTGTTCACATCTCTTTTGCATGAAGGTTGGTCATTGAAGGTTTCGCAATTTAGCTATGTAAAATTAATTTGTTGTGTTTAGACGATGTTTACATTTAAAAACACGAGTTTCAAATGGATTTAGGTTAGAAAAAATTACAAAACCCTTTCAAATGCAAAGGTCCCATATTTGAGCAGAACAGAAAATGAACTCTAATAATTTTTATGTACGTATTTAGCGTCATGAATTGTATAATTCAATACATTTTTAATTAAGTACATGGAAGGTTTTGTAAATACTTTAGATTTTGCATGGCTCGATCTTGCCCATAACAAACAAACAAATATTTTCCCCCATGTATAGGCCATTCACGTTAGATATCAATTGTCAATTTCAAATTTAAGTTAAAACCAAGGTTTATCGCGGTATCCAGTGGTGTTCCCATAGGGTATACTCCATATACGCCGTATACTCTCAGAATTTTCTGAGCATACTGCGTACACTCTCAAGCAATTTTGTGAAAACTCGTTGAATGTGCTTGCAAATTAAGCCTAACGTCAAGTTGAACACTACTTGAACAATATTGTCTGCACCATGGCTGCCAGTGTTTGAAGGATTTATCCCACCACTCTACTGTTCGAGTAGCAGTGAAGGGTGTATTCTGCGACCATACGTGAAGGTTTGGCTGCGAGACCATCGATCGGCGCTTTCAACTCCTCGTGGTCAAGTTAAAGAACGCCAAAAAAAAAAAAAACAGACAAGGAAGAAGATGCATTACGAAGACACTATTTTGTCAATACATTTACTTAGGTTAATCGGTTTTTTCAATTTTTATACGGAACAAAATTATAAATATTTTAAAATTATAAACATTTTAAAATTATAAAAATTTTAAAATTATAAAAATTTTAAGCTCATTTGTTGTAAATGACCCCCCCCCCCCCGCCAAGCAAACATAGAAAAAGTCAGGCACACAATGGGTTACCCGTAGTATAGTATACTATCCAGATTAGAAAATAATATCGGGTGATCAAATAAATTGCTCTTCTAGTGTGCTGTGGCGCCGTTTATATTGAGCTACAGCATGCTAGAGTAGTAATTTAGTTGATGGCTGGATACCTAGAAGTGATATTTCCAACAAAAGGGCTACAATAAGTGTGACAAAAGATTGAGTATAAACCTCGCTGTTAGATTGTATGAACAGGCATATCTTGTTTATTTTAAATTGTACATACTACAATGTTAATGCACGAGGGGTGTTCTAAGAAATACAAATTAAATGGAAAATTCGGAAATAAAAAAAAATACATTAAGGTTTTAAATATTTCTCCACATTTGCTATCAAAACAAGCAGACCGTCTGGCAACAATATTCTGTTTTGTCAAATGACACGAAATTAGCTGAATGTTACACAATAAAATATAATTTTTAGGATACTGCATTGGTAACTAGTGTTACATAGTTACAAGAGAGTCCGGTAGATAAAATTTACCGGCCTAGACCAGTAGTAGTTCTATTGCTACTGGTCTAGGCCTAGACCAGTAGTAGTACTGGTACGGACTCGTTTGTAACTGTAACTGTGTAAACGCTAGTTATCAATGCAGTATCCTAAAATATCTTATACGATACACGACCGGTAGTATTTTTATGGCCTTGCCAAACATAGATAAAAATGTTCCTACGGGTCCAATAACGTAAATAGCTATTACGGTTCTGCTCATGTGCAACTAAATAACAGAAATCCAAGGCCAACCATTATTCAAAAGAGATGTGACCCTATTTTGTCTACATTAATATAGGGCAAACGTTGTTAACAAGTTTTAATTACAGACCCATGTACGACCCCAAATGGAGAAATAGGCGAATGCTGGAGCGTATATCACTGTCCTGCGCTGTTGGACGCCTTTTCAGATGTAACTAATGAAGCGGAAGCAGCATCTTTGCGTGGATATATTTGCGAAGGACTAGATTTCGTGTGTTGTGTCACTTCATCAAATTCCACAGTTATTCACAGAAAAGACGAAGCAGAACCACTCGAAGTGCCTACTAAATTTCTTGAAACTCGTATTTGTGGATTACAGCATAGAGATGATTATTTTAGTTCATCGACAGCATTAGCTATAGACGAATTTCCGTGGATAGCAATAATTATGAAGGGAGAATATTTCTATTGTACGGGAACTTTGATCAATTCAAAGTACGTTCTTACAACAGCAAAGTATGTGGACCCTGAATCTAATTATCGAGATCTACTGTAAGTCTACTAAACCGTAGCTATAAATAATCTTAATAATTTCTGCATTACTTCAGTGTTCGACTTGGAGATTATAATAAGCTCAACGAAACATCTTGTGTTAAAGATCCAGATGTTGATGCAACTGATTGCACTGAAACTGAAAAATACGGCATAGAGGATATAATACGGCACCCATTTTACTTACCATACATTGGTCTAAACGATATAGCATTAATGCGACTAAATAAAACAGTCGCTTATTATACAGGTAAGAATGGTTTCTAGTTGACTATCATAAGAATCAGCCGAGTTACACCTGATCTATGACTCATAACCATTCCATGATCGTGATAAAAATTACTCCAACATTCAAGAAACATGATCACACTCTTTTTGTATCTTTCTAAAAAACCTTCATTTTATTATTTCACTGCACTTATTAATTTATTTTATTCTCATACATTTCTTCCCATCCCAATAATGTTGGTCATTGCAACGGCATTACTATAAAGACTTTTGACTAATTGTTCGATTAATGTCACCTTTTACTGACTTAGCTGAGGATGAGTACGCTAGCGTGGCCGTGTGTAGCTTCTAAGAGGTCGGTGCAAAAACATACTGTGTAAACGCTGTTGATAAAGTTGACAAGAACGCAAAGGGAGTTAAAAAGATTGCTGTTCGGAATCATCTCATCACCGAAATTTATAAATCTGTAGCTGAAAACAAAAGGGAGGCTGTGGTTTGTCAAATGTATGTTTTTCGCTCCCGTTTGCACACTACGTACCCCGAATTAATAAACGCTACATTCTTCCTAATACTACAAAAACCTTGGCGTGGGGACAGAGTTATGCCTGATTACAGGCTAGACGAATTGCTGCAGATTGCCCATAATGCAGTTAACAGTATGTTCGAGGAACAGTGTTGGTTATTACTTAACAGCACAGAGGTCCTCCATAACGAAAGCCTTTCTAGCACTTTGTAGATTACGATTACTTAGAGAATATTGTATAGTATCGTTGGGGGGGGGGGGGAGGGGTAGATTAAGAACTCCAGATTGTCTGACTGACTGCATATATGTAATGGTTAGTAGTTTACATTGCTATTAAACATGTGTGGATCTGTTTTAGGTGCGATCATTTATGCGCACTAATGTGCATTGTATACGTGATCATGCATTCCCAGTAATAAATACAAGTAAGAAAAATCAAGATTTTTATTTAAAAAGTATTATACAATCGTATTAACTTATACAATATCGGCTTTATGGTTCCAGGAATTGTGACGATTATCAAATCCCAACTACTCGACGTAAACCTGGTTTCCCTTCTTCTTTAACACCTTTTCTATGAGATATACATCCCAGTGTTTGGTTTTCTGTAGTTCGTGTTCGTAAAATCCACCCTTGATTTCTTGCCCTTTTTGATTTGTGAGTCTGTAGGTGGTGGGGTTTGTTGGTCGAACGGTGGATATTGGAAGTATTTCGTTACTCCAACTGGGTGTGTAACCCTTGCTAAATGCTTCGGGTCAACGGTTCTTGTGTAATTATAAGCTGTGTGTAAAAGCTGTTTTGCATTCTTAAGACGTACTTCGACCGGCTTCACTTTTATTTTGCTATGCTTGGTTGTGTTATATGTTGCAACGAGTTTGGGTAAAATATCGAACCATTTTTAGGTATCTTGCAAACTAAATTGTTTCCACATCATATTCTTCAAGGGGCGGTTACATCTTTCCAAGATATTGCCTTTCATGCTTGAATATGTGCTGTAGTGATGAATCTTGTACTGTAGCATCAATCTTTGAAAATCGGCACTATAAAATTTTTTTCTCAAATCGGTTTGTAGGTTTCTACGGGACACGCCCATACTCGCCAGGACTTTCTGTATAGCCGATGTTACGTCTTTACCCTTTTTGCGTTTTACCGGGAGAGCCCACAAGAACTTCGAGAAAGCGTTGATAACAACCAATACATAACGATAGCCTCTGTTACTTTACGCATATGGTTGCATCTCCACCAAATCCGCTTATAGGAAATTATGGAATCCTTTGAGAATGACCCGCCGCCACTTAAATTTTTTTCGCGCTGGTTTTTGAAGTTCTAGGTCTAGCTCTTCTTTAATCGACGTGTTCGACTGCTCGTCCACTGGTATGTATCGATGATTTAAGTAGCATGTTGATCGTGGGTAACTGCGTATCGCCCATTTTTATTCGACATTTTAGCATGTCGCCTCAAGTTAGAACTGTTCCGAAAAGTGATTGCACTACTTTTCCATTTTATGTTATTTCCACTTCCACGTTTGTCGTAAACTTCATTACTTGTCCGCTCCGTGGGGAAAATTCGTACTCTGAGTACGTAAGCCGTTTATTTCCAATCAAACACAGTAGTGGAGATCGTGTTTGCTCTCTGTGTCTCGGTTCATTCCTTCCATCTATGTTTGCGTTAAGACTTGAAGCTGTTTCAGGTATTCCCCTAGAATATTAATGATGCTCTTATCCCACTTGTATAGTAAATAACTATTAAGAGTCGTGTATTCTTGCCGGAATACGATTATGATATTTGCATTATCTCGCACGAGTTGTTTTGGGATTGATGAGTAAATATGACGGAGGTAGCAACAATCTAGATTTCGGTGACGCCCGAAACTAAAATAATCTCTAATTATGCTTTGAGTATCACACGCTTAATGCTGTTTGATAACTTCCCAATCGTCGCAGTATTCGAAGAATCCGATTTGTTTCAGAGGCTCCAATAGTGTCCACAGATATTTATATTTAGGTTGATCGAAGGTTTTGGAATATAAATAAAGGTTTTCGAACCGCAACCCATTGGGTTCATCACTGATCATTACATTCGTTTTTCCATAGCCAGATCGTCCCACTATCAAACCGCTTTCACATCTACTACCCAGTACAGCACTGTGCCTTCTGTACCCCTCTGAGATGGAATTTACTGTATGATTTACTACAGGCAGCGGACATCGTTGTTTCACAATTTTGACAATTTTCAGCCGTTTTCTGACGGGGAAGAACTGGTTCCGAACCGCTTTGCGGAGAGTATAGGAGGGGTTGTCCAGATATTTCCGGACTCTCATAATGAAAATATTGCCGCAACAGTAAATCATTTATTATTTTTCCACATAAGAACCTCCAATGCTAATACACTTTTTGTATCGTTTCTCTAAACATTTTAAACAGTTCAAAAAATATTCTTTTTCTTGACGCTGAAAATGGGCATCTGCTGCTGAGATCACTTCGGGGATTTCCTCATACTTGTTTCCACGGAGGTCACGCGTAAGGTTTGGAAATAAAAAATAGTCAGACGGACTTAAATCTGAACTATACGGTGCATGCTTTAAAAGTTGGAATACGGATTCTCGAATTGCATCCTTGGAAACTGCAGCTTGGTGAACAGCTGCATTGTCCTGCAGCAGAAGCACACCGGCAGCAAGTTTCCCGCGTTGCTTCTCTTTGATAGCTGCACGTAACTTCTTGATTAAGTTGGCGTAATAACAGCCAGTCATAGTGGTTTTTGTGAACGGCCTTTGCCGAGTGTGGACGTGTACGGGGCGCTCTGCAGGTGTGTGTTTGAAAAATTGTAAGTGATATCATTATCGCGAGATGATATTCGGCGGTCGACCGCCCGGCGACCGCCAAGTTATCGAGTAAAATACCCAACAAAAATGACCTCCACGTCAAGCCGTTGGAACCACCGTTAACAACGCCAGTAATATTAAATAATGTAGAATTACAATCCCATCAAGAATTAAAAGATGCTCTCTTCACAGCGCAACAAGAACTTAAAGTTAAAAAATATAATCTCCTCGCTTTAACCACGTAAGAGCTATAGCCCAGCCAATTCTGATGAAGAAGAGGCTTTGGTTGCCAGAGAAACTTCTTGGATCCTACATAAAAATAAAAAGCGAAAATACTCCCAATCACCGAAGGAAAAAGATAAGCAAGTGGCGAAAGCTATAGAATCAAAACAACGCAAACCGCCACCAGTAATAGTTAGTGAAGTAACAGATTACAATAGATTAAATCGAGAATTGAAAGATAAACAACTGAAGTTTAAAACCGCCATATTAAGTAATAATCAGGCCAAGATCAATGTAGAGAATGACCTTGAGTACAGAACACTAACCAAAGTTATGAATGAATATAAACATCAATGGCATACGTATGAAAACAAACAAACCCGACCAATTCGGGTAATAGCCCGAAATATACACCCATCTTGTAGTGTAACTGAAATAAAACAGGAGCTACTAGACAGAAAATTTCTAATAGTAGACGTTGTAAACACAATAAAAAAATTGAAAAAGGATAACCAGGAAACAAGAATTACACTTCATATCTTTATGTTAACCTTTAAACAGGAGGAGGATATCAAAAAAATCTATAGCATTGAACATTTATGTCATATGAAAGTTAAAATAGGGGCAGCAAAAAACAGCAAGCTGATCCCACAATGTAAAAACTGCCAGAGATATAGACATACGCAAAAATTCTGTGCACGAGAAGCTAAATGCGTTAAATGTGCAGCGAATCATCGAACACGTGGTTGTGATAAGCCCAAAAGTGCTATATTAATCTGCTCAAATTGCGGTAAAAATCATCCTGCAAACTACCGTGGATGTGAAATTGCGAAAGAACTGCAGAAAAGACGAGAAGAAGCAACAAAAAGGTATGTAACAAATCGCGGAACAAGAGAGTTCACTGCCAGAAGAACAACTGCCAACCTATCTTATGCAGCCGCAGTTCAGAATGCTGAAGTACAAAATCAGAATGTCCTAACTGACAACAAACAGGCCAAAATGAATCAACCAGAAAAACAGACACTAACGCAAATGATGCAAAGTCTAATGTCTAGATTCTATGCTCAAGAGGAAACAATGTATCAGTTTTCTCAACGGCTAACCAAGTTAGAGAGCAATATTAGTGGAGCTAAGGCTCGTAGAATTAACTAATGGACAAAAAAGATATTAGGATTGCAACATGGAATGCCAATGGTCTTCTAGCTAGAAAAGACGAAATGCAAATATTCCTAAATACCCAAAACATTGACATATGTCTAATATCAGAAACACACCTAACAGAACAATCATATCTGAAAGTAAGTGGGTATAAGGTATACCATACGATACACCCTCATAACCAAGCAAGAGGCGGGAGTGCTGTCATCATCAAAGAGTGCATTAACCACTATGAAGAGAAACACCTCCAAAGAGAAGACATACAACTAACAATGATCAGCATTAAATCGCTCAAACAGAATTTAGTAGTGGGTGCTCTCTATTGCCCTCCTAGGTTCAATCTAAAAAAACAAGACTATACAAATATACTACAACACCTTGACGAAAGATTTATTGCAGGAGGCGATTTTAACTCCAAACATACAGACTGGAGATCTAGAATCACTTCCACAAAAGGTAAAGAGCTAAGAGAAACAATCAAGGATCTAAGATGCAATTTTCACACTACAGGTAAGCCAACATACTGGCCAACGGATATTAATAGAATCCCTGACCTACTAGACTTTTTCATAACTAAGAAGATATCGCCAAACTTCATAGACATTGAGGAAAATTTTGACCTAATTTCAGATCATTCGGCAATGATTCTAACGCTAAGTGAAAAAATAATTAAAAAAGAAAGTAGACCTGAATTAACCAATAAAAACAACCGAATGGGAAAGCTTTAGGGCGGAATTACATTGTAATATTAACCTAAGAATCGAGTTGGAAACTAAGCAGCAGCTGGACAGAACGGTTCAATGAAATTATTCAAAATGCTGCTTGGAACAATACAAAAGAAATCACCCATAAAGCGGTAGGCTATAACTATCCCATGGAAATAAGAGAATTAGTAAAAAAAAAAGAAAAGCCAGAAGGAAATGGCAACAAACTAGAGATCCTACTGATAAAAATTCTCTAAATAACAAAACACAGGTATTAAAGCGCGAAATTCGGAAGCTAAAAGAGGAGTCACTTAATAACTACCTAAAGGAATTATCAGCAGAAGCAGACACAGAGTACTCTCTTTATAAAGCAACAAGTAAGTTAAAACGACCAGTGACGCAGATGCCTCCTATAAGAAAACCTGATGGTAGCTGGGCGAAAAATAATAAAGAAAATGCACAAATCTTTGCCAACCATCTTGAAGAAATATTTACGCCAAACGTAACACAAAACGACTCTGCGCTACAAGACCATGTAAATCAGGAAGAGGAGGGTATCACATTAGTCACACCACAAGAAGTTGCTAACGAGATCAACACTAATCTAAACCGCAAAAAAGCACCAGGGTTCGATCTAACCACTGGTGAGATACTAAAAAAATTGCCGAGAAAGGCATTGGTTATGCTAACGTATCTATACAATGCGCCATTTAGACTAAAACGTGTACCTAGCAGCTGGAAGGTAGCAGAAATAATAATGCTGGAAAAGCCAGGTAAACCAACAAATGAGGTCAAATCCTATAGACCTATCGCTTTGTTGCCAGTAATCGCCAAGGTATTCGAGAAGCTTCTGCTCAAACGATTAAAACCAATAATTGAAAGAAAAGGATTGATCCCCGATCACCAGTTCGGCTTCAGGGACAAACATTCTGCTATATTCCTCGACGTTGCGCAAGCCTTCAACAAAGTGTGGCACGAAGGCTTGATGCATAAACTGAATCACCAGCTTCCGAAAGAATACGCTGAACTCCTGAAGTCGTACGTGTACGCCAGATTGTTTAGAATAAAACAGGAAGATGCATTTTCTGATCTAAAAGAAGTAAAGGCAAGAGTACCGCAAGGCAGCTTTCTGGGCCCAGTTTATCTGCTATATACCAGTGATTTACCACAACCGGAAAATGTAATGACTGCTACCTTTGCAGACGATACTGCAATCTGAGCAGTAGGCAAGGACACCGAGGAAGCTACAGAAAAATTGCAACTAGCGTGCAATCAAATTAGTAACTGGACAAAGAAGTGGAAAATAAAATTAAACGAACAAAAATCAACACACATACACTTCACTAACCAATTCATACGAGAACAGTTTCAGATATCGATCAATGGTAACATCATACCGTATGAAAATACAGAAAAATACTTAGGTATGACTCTCGACACGCGTTTACGATGGAAGGTACATGTGAAAAAGAAAAAAAGAAGAATTAGGACTGAAATATAGAAAACTGTATTGGCTTCTGGGACGAAATTCTCAGCTGTCGACACACAAAATTATAATATACAACCAGATATTAAAACCAGTCTGGCTTTATGGCATACAACTCTGGGGATGTGCCAAACAGAGCAATATTAAAAAAATACAGACTTTCCAAAATAAAGTACTCAGAAACATCGTGAATGCGCCTTGGTATATACGTAACAGTGACCTTGGAAATGTGAATGTTGCTAGTGAGATAAAACGCTTTGCTGCCAAACACGAAGCGAGATTGCATGATCATGTCAATCCAGAAGCCATCCAACTCCTGGACAACGAAGGGTTACTTAGAAGATTGAAGAGGAAGAAACCCTTTGAACTTGTGTAATACGTGAGTGCAAAAGCAGAGCATAGTGTGAATTAGTGAAATCTTATGGACACCAATGGGTGGACACTAGCCTTTAAGTTTGCATCTTTTAGTTTAGAAAAAAAATAATGGTTGGTCTTACAGACCAGTTTTAATGCTTTAATGCTACTGTATTAATAAAAAAAATAGTGGTTTTTGGTGGCAGGTAGTCGGTAAGCTAATAACTTTTTTTGCTGAAGCTTGGCTTTGCAATTTTTTCGGAGGCGGAGAATCGGCATGTTTCCACTGCATGGACTCTTGTTTTGATTCAGGGTCCCAACATCGCAGCCACGTTTCATCCCATGTCACTAACCGTGACAAAAAATTTTCTTTATCGTTATTTATGAGAACCAGATTCTCCGAAGCACATTCGACCCGACGTTGTTTGTCGTACACAGACAGGTTTCGCGGTACCCATCTTGCAGAGACTTTGGAAAGCTTGATGTGCTGGTGGAGAATTCTGGAAATAGAACCGTCGGTTATTCATCACCAGCTTTTCCACAGCTTGAACGTCTGGTTGTAGGCCTGACCTTGCTTCATCTTGAAGTGATTTTCTTCCCCGTTTGATTTTGCCCATCCGAAAGTAAACTTGCATTTTTGAAAGAGCTTCACCACCATACACAGCAACAAGTTACTGGTGGATTTGTTGTGGAATAGCGACGGTACGTTGCTTAAAACGTATTTCATCCATATTTCTGACACCTTACAAACTTTAAACGTCAGCTTAAACAAAACAAATGAATTCACACAAACAAAACCCACCTATGTGTAAAAAGCTTCAAAGAATATGGTAGAAATGGATAATTTGAATTTCGGTAACTACAAATATGAGATTCCGGAAATATCTGGATAACCCCTTGTGTATCCATTCCTTTGGGCTGTATACCGTCAGTTCCTCCTCGACGACCAATTGTTTAAGATGAGATGTGCTACACGTACAAATTATAGTCGTCATCAAAGCGTCAGACGAAAAGTCGCGGTTTGTTGCATACCCTCACTGATAAGTTGCCCTTCGAATTATACATACCAGGTAACAAATTTTGCGGACCTCGTGCCCTCTTAAACAAGCTGCCTTCTCGCGGCGATCTAGGAAGGAATCCTCTGGACGAGGCCTGCAAGCAACACGACATCGCATACTCTCAATCTAGCAATCTTTCGACACGTCACGCTGCAGATAGTTCTCGTGAAGAAAGCTTGAGAACGTTTTAAAGCAAAAGACTCCACTCTTGGTGAAAGAGCTGCAGCCCTAGCTATTACGGGAATTATGAAAGAGAAAACCAAACTCGTTGGGGGAGGCTCCGGAAAATGGAGGCGTACACTACTCATTGCCGGTATTATGAAGGCGAAGAGGAAACGCAAAATGGGAGTCTCTCGGAAACAGAAGCTTACAAGGCGAACTAGCTCTAAACGTGTTGGGAGGAGCATCCCTGTTCGGTATGGAGGTGCTGTTCGTTCGAAATCACGAAGAACACGTCGGCTGTGGTCTAGAGTAGTACCTGTTCCTAAGATAGGAGGTATCTTGCGGCTTATGCCCCTAATTGCCGCATTAGGAGCCTTGGGATCCCTCGGAAGTGGTGTGCAGCAGTCTCTAAGGGAGTGGGAGTTTCAAAGGCTGCAAAAAAAGATCTCCAGAAAAAGGAGCGACATAACAAAACTATGGAATCCATTGCTCGTAGACAAGGGTTATGTCTACGACCGTATGAGTAAAAAAACTAGGAGAATCTTAATGTGGGCTGCCCTGCCTGACCAGATTTGTAAACGAGAATGTGGTGTCACTAACTTGGACGATGATGTTGGACATGGCACGCATTGGACTGCCTACGTTAAAGCGGGTCACTTTGTTCTGTATTAGGTCGCTTACAGCCTCCCCCATAATTAGTGAAATACTTTTACAGCGACGATAGCAATAACACGATTCCTATATAACTTTACAAAACCGTTTTTGCAGTCAGTTTAAGTTTTGCGTGAGTGTATGTCGAACATTTGTAAACATCGCCCTGGTAATCATTTCCGGTGGCAAACCTCTTGATCATCGAGATTATCAGTCCATCGAGGAAACCTGGCTATTGGAACCGCCTCCGACAAGCGTCCCGTCGAAGACTTCACAATTTGGCAGGGGTTGTTTCTGGATTCACGGCTTTGCGGGTCCCAGGACATAGGTTGATCTTCTGCTTGCCTCAGAGCGATACTCATCTTTCGATGCGTTGCTGGATCCCGAACAGTTGGTTTCGAATCGCGGTGTAGTATTAAAATACACGAAATTTGGGTTACTTGATTTTTAAAATGCCAAAATGTCTCCACGTATCCGAACGATTGGGGCAGTTTCGTTTAATTTACCCAAAACGGGGTTTTTAAAAAGTTCTATTTTACCATGAAACATGGACTTAACTAAACGAGTGTCAGCTTAAGACTGAAGCTAAATACAATCTTATCTAAATTATGCCACCTCGCAACAGAAAGCGGTTATCGCTGCTGCAGGTGCTACTGAATAAGCTATTATAATTTAGAACACTAGGTATATATCGTGTAATATCTTCAAAATGTCATAGTTTATATGCAAGTGGTTTAAAAAAACCTGCCAAACATAATAAGGTTATAGGGGACGTTAGAAGATAGAAAATTGAATAGAAACCCAAATATAAATTAGAAAAAACATTTGTTCAGGAGTTGAAGTTTTCAATTGCGGTTTTGGCCCCTTGACTTCGTTTTCGTAAGATGCTGGATTCACCCGATAAGCCATAACCCTGCTTTACTGCAAAATATATTTCCAGCAATTCAAGGATATGTTAACGTGAACAAGTTTTTGAGCTTATGATATTTAACTTACCCTGTTTATGCTTGATTTACCAGTTATTGACGTATTGCTTGGTTATATGTGTATTTCCTACGTTCCTTGCGCTTTGTTTATTGTACGTTCAACCTACATTTAAAATTAGAAATTACATACGTTAAGCTGTGAACTCTACATGTACATTGTACACGTCCTTAGTTTGTTGTTGGGTTCGCCCCAATTATCTTGTCATTAGATATCATAGAGTGACTATTTTATTTCGGTACCATATCACGAATTATATTATTTGTTTGAATTTAACTTTGTAATATTTCCCTTCTGCGTAAGTTGCGTTTCCAATTGAAATTCGATAGTTAATAATAATAATAACATATATATATATATATATATATATATTTGTACTTACAGATATTACATCCAATTAGTACAACCGAAAAATGTAAATCAGTGCAAAGACAATAACTGAACATTTACTTATATAATAAATTTAACTTAATATTTATACTAATATACTAAAAGTAATTTTTCTATAATATTCATTTAAATATATACTTATATACTCATAAAATGTCCTGAAATATTAATATCACTATTGTGAAAATAATGCTAAGCTTCTATACCAAAAAGTAATTGTTTTAACATTAATTTTAAGTTGTCTGGAGATATACTGTATAGTGTATATGTCTCTATTTATTTTTGTTGTCCATTTGTTAAATTGTGCACACATCTTTGATATACCGTTTGAGGTATAGTTTACTTTGTGAAATTTGATGAATAACAGATTTGCTTGTCTAGTGTTTTTTGCGGGTATCTTATATTGTAGTTGCCCCAGTAATTGAGGGCAATCAATATAGTTTCTTAATAATTTGAATACGAACAGTATATCGTTAAACACATACCGATTATTTAGCACCACCATATCACACTTAACTACATTCTGCAAGTAACTATCTTCTCTCCTTAGTCCACTTTTAAACTTATAATATTTGATGAATTTATGTTGTACACCTTCAAGATCCTCTAGTTGATTTAACCATTTTTAAATTCAAATTTTTAAAAATCTGAATTTCATCGTTTAAGATCATTCTAAATCCTCGTCATGACCAATCACTATAAAATTTCATGTTCTACTTATTTTCAAAAAAATCGCTGCGTAATAATACGTATTTGTGCGATAGTGTTAGGTATTTATGGTTTTTGTTCATTGGTCTGTGTGTCTGTCTTTTTGTGTGTGTGTCTGTCGGTGAACAGAATATCTCAAAAACGAAAAGAGGTATGACGTTGAAACTTCATATATAAGTTTTGTGTACTATCTAGATGCGACAGCAATCGATTGAAGAGAATCGCATAACCCGCAGTATGTGTTTACTCTTGTGATTTTTCAGTCTTTTTCGATTTTTTCAAAAGCAGCTCCAACGATTTTTTTTCAAACTTTACAATTTTAATGTGTATTGATGTGAGATAGGCGATTTTCAAGTTGAATACCTATAAAATGGGTTTCTTTTGTTTTTTTTCCGTTTGTTTTTATTAACTCCTATTTTTAAAATTAAAAAGAAATCATGACTACTATTTCCAAATACAGGGATAATTAAATATATGCAATAAAAGCAAGTGCTTCTTTGTTGTATGGTCACCACTTGAAATTTCCATAGAAGTAATCTATAGAGATGCAATTTTTTGGCAAAACAAAATGATACCAAAACTACAGCAATTTTATACAATGGCGTTATTACCAGAACTTGTAGATCCCAGAAGCATAAGGAATCTGCCAATTCGGGAAACTTTTTTGAATA
The DNA here is from genome assembly GCA_940337035.1 of Agriotes lineatus. Lineage (NCBI taxonomy): Eukaryota > Metazoa > Arthropoda > Insecta > Coleoptera > Elateridae > Agriotes > Agriotes lineatus. The sequence continues at coordinate 18,809 of CALNHX010010911.1, read as the reverse complement.
ACTGACAGTTTTTAAAACATTTTACATTCCAAAGAGATTATTACTTGTTCTGATTCCTATTTTTATTTTATTATTAATTTAATTAAATATATAGGTAATTGTGACAATTTATTTCTTTTTATAAATGTATGTGTTTGCATGTTAGCTAAGAAAAATTATTTTTTGCATCTATCTGACTCGTACGTTTTGTTTTTATTATAACGACAATAATTTTTGTGCATATTTAAGTGAATATGTTTGCTATTTTACGTGCATATTTTCCAACTTTTAAGTGCATATTTATCCTAAGCCTGGTTATAAATAACTTAACTATTAAACTTCTTTATATTGTAACAATGAATAGGTATTTGATTTTCATGATAAAATCGAAATGTTTGTAAATAAATGGTTTGGCGTAACGAAAGCAGAGTATTTGGTGAAAAGTGAAAATTTTAAACAATTATACTGGTGTTGGTGTGATATAATTTTACTTCTAAGGAAGCTATCGAGATAAAATTATCCGCAGTAAAAGATTTTAATATAAACCAAAAGTAAATTAATGTAAAATGTAACAGAACAAACCTTCACATTCGAACTGCTAAAGAACGTCTTTTACCTATTTCTCGGAAGTACTTATGCACTCAGAAACAGCGTCATGTATGAATCATCTCTCAACGCTTGGTTTATAGAAATACACTTGTTTGTTGTGTCAGTGAATTTTTAATTGTGTATCTACAGTTCTCAGTTTGTTATACCGTACCGTGTACATACACAAAAATTTAATTTTCAATAAAATAGAAAAATAATTCATAGTAAGCTAATAATCTAGCTATCTAAGCAGAAAACACTTATTATAAAACAGGACAGATATTAGAGTCTTATAATGATGTTTCAAACTGATATTAAAATTAATTAAATGATTTCCTGTCACTCAAATTACTTACACATATGCTTGTCTAAAAGTTCATTTTCCTATTTTCTTGTTGGCATCTTTTTATTTAGCTTGCATAATTTCTAATCGTGTTTAATGCTGTTCTCGTAGTCTGTAGCAATAGATTTATAATAAAATCTAAATAAATCAAAAATAAATAATTTAATTAATAAAATAGATATTTTAATCATGACTATTAATAAATACTATCGTTGGATGAATTTTCAAGAGCAGAAAACTAAAATTGGGCCCAGTTTTAAAATGTCTCAAATAGTATCAATAATATCGAATAAAGTACTAAACTGAACCTTGAAACTTTACGAAATCACCAGCAATTCTTTGTGCCTTCATTTTAATTTAACTGAACTATCAAATCGTAGAACGTTACATTTGTTAATTTTTCTATTTAATTTAATTAATTATCGTGTTGACGCCTCTACACTTTTATCACAAATACAATTCCGACTGCCTGATTTAAGGACCAGATCTCAATTTTCATTTTTATACCCGCTTTCTAGGACTAACGTGCATTTCAAATCGCCTATTTTAGCAATGTCAAATGCGTTCAGTAAATTGGAGGTAAATATTGATATATTTCACTCACAAGTGGTCAGTTTCGTGCTGCAATTTCCAACAGAAATGATTTTGTACTCGGGGAAATTTTGTATTATTATATTATAATATGTGGATTTAGGCGGTGCTTTCATTTTATTTTATTTTATTATTATAGGCACTGTTTCACTGTTGTGGTGTTATGTTATAGTTTAGTTTGGAAGATAATCAGTTATTTTGTTTTATTTGATTTAAGTCTTAGCGACACTAATTTAATTACTAATTTTTTTATGTTTCATGTAATTGAGAATTTAGTTCCCGTTGGAAATAAATCTATTTATTATTATTCAAATAAACTGCAGTTTTACTTTTAAAATTTTAAACAAACTGTGAGTATAGCCGCTTATTTATTTGATGTTATCTTAATCGGCTTACCTAGCTTAACTGTGGCGAATCATACCTTTTGCTTCCCTCATCTAATGTGGTTAGATGGGTTGCATATCTTTAGAAATAATTTTTTGAATAAGAAGGTTTCAGATTGATACAAATTATAAGATTTTGGATTAAGATTAACATTCTTCAAACTTTTTGGTAGCTATCCTGATGGAAAATAACAATTTGAATGCACCGGCAGAGCAAAAATTCTGAAATTTGAATTAGTTGACCTTATATTTTCAATAATAGTTAGAAACAAATATAATAATTTCTTAAATTCTATTTAACTTTTTCAAAATTTGGGGTCACGGGGGCATTTATAAGTAATATAGCGACATGTAAAATAGTCGTCATTTATTCCATCTGTAATAACAAAATTGTAATTTTGTTAGAAAGTTATTTCCATTATTGGATAAATACCGGTATACGGCAACTTACTAAATGCAAGCCTTCAAGTAGTTTTTCCGACGGTAAATTTGTTTTAACTACTTTTTGCATAAGTGCGTCGTCTTTTGTCTTAGATTTTAGTGTTCGATCTTCGCCTCCCATTGTGCACCAAGTTGAATGAATTATTTATAAGCGATAACACAAAATAATACGAACTTGGCCCACTGTACTGCCTGCACAGCTAATCGCAACTGCAGTTTATGCGAGAATGAACAATATATATATTACAAATAATACATAGTCAATTACTACCTAAGAATGAGATGTGATTCCGCCGATCTTGGAAAAGAGCCACCAGCATTAAAGCTGAGAAAAAACATAAAAAACATAATAATAATATCTCGCCCACCATCAGACGTAGTCTTGTCAACGACAGATATGGATAAACCGACAGCAAAATACATTGAATTGCACATGTTCTTAAAAAGACGATATTTTAGCTATACCTTTATGTACCAAATCTTCTATTTTAAGAAGTTTTAATGTAAATCGCTTTTTTAGATTACGTTCGTCCTATATGCTTGCCCATACCAGGAACCATAACTGCAAAAGTTGGTGACACCATGTACATGTCTAGTTGGGGTTACCGGAAAGGCTCAGACCCAAAAGACGGAATTAAGAAAAAAGTGTTAACGCGGTTAATAGAAAAGAAAGAGTGTCAACGACTGCTTCGAAGGGAAATTGTGTCCAATACATTCTGCACTCGAGATTATGAAAACAATACGGATCATATTTACTACAAAGAAGAAGGTGGAGCACTGATGTTTCACGATAACTATCGATGGCATATCGAAGGCATGGTGTTATTTTATGAAGATCTACCTGTTGTTCTTGTAAATGTGTCAAGATACACAAATTGGATTCTAAACACTATGAAATCGTGGTGATGTTTTGTGATGAAAGTTCTTTTGTGAGGTAAAATGTATAAATAAAATTAGCAATACCAATAAATTACCATATTAGATGTTGCAAGTGCATATTTGTAAATAAAGGTTGCATGTCGTGCTTACCTAGTTGGTATCTGGTAGAGTGAAAGTATCATACAGAAACTCAAGACGGGAGTGTTCTTGAACATTAGAATACAGTTTTCTAAAAGCATTGTTGCAGTTAGGAAAATATTACCTTAAAAGTGGCTGCTCTGGTTATAACTCAATTAGACGCAATAACTGGTATTAAGGAAGTCGTAATTTTTTCTGTTTCGCATCAGTTTATTTATTTTACAACCAGAGATCGTATTAGCGTGATTTGTTTTAGTAAAAGGTATACTGCAAGTTTTTTAATGTTACTTCCTATTGACAGTATAGTGCCACTCAATTTAACTTCAAATTTAAATTGAATATTTACTTTGCTCCCAACCAAAAAATCGTAGAAAAGCAGAAACATTTATCACCCTGGATTAAAATAAAAACCAAAATGTCAGTTACATAACATTTACTGGTGTTGTATTGTTGTTCAAGAGTATTATATTAATATAACATGGGTTACTTGATATTTTACAGTAAAAAAAATAAGAAAATAGAATTATATTATATCTTCCCTTCAACTAATAACTATGTTAATTAATCAAATTGAAAATTGGTAATAATTGTAACACCTATTTGTATGGCATCTACAGGGTGTCCCGTAATTGCCACTAAAGCTTCAGGTTCAATTCTGAGTCGAAAATCTTAGTACGAAAATGTTGGATTGGTCTTCATGAGCCTTCACGAGTCGTAGAAAAAATTGTACATGGAATATCGCTACCTGAAGCTTTAGTGGCCATTAAGGGACACCCTGTATATCGAAGGTGTATTCAAATGAAGTTGCATAAAGTATATCTGTGAATCCTTGTTTCAAAATAAGCAGATTCAGGCAAACATATCTTAGCATAAAGTCGCACCCCCGATGACTTGCAGCCCCTTAAATGTAAAGACGAAAAAACATATTTAAATTAATTAATCAAGAATGCCTCATATTTGGTATACGTGAGTATCTATCCTCTTAATGGTTGGAAAATTGATGCACAGGGGGCGCTGTTGCAGCACTGATGTATTTTTTGGTCGCAATATTGTGTCCCACCCTGTATCATTAGAAATTATGACGTGCCAATTTCATCTACAGATGTTTTGTGTCTTTTAATTTTTTCGATGGGCGTTTAAGTTTTCGAGATAAACAAGCATTTAACTTGCTTCAAATATAAACACTACTCGAAAAAGCACGTTATACGTGAATCTTTTCCGGATTTGAATTAATGCTCGAATGCAGATTCGGTAAGAAAATCGTAACGACACAAACCTTAAAAAGAAGTAATGTCTACCTACAAAAAAATTCCAAGGAATTTTGTTGTTATCTTCGTTACGGCTCCTGAACTAATTTTTCTATTGGTCACTAATGAGTGTCGTACGATTTTCACATATAATCTCATAAGAGCATTAATTCTTTCCGGAAATTTTTTTGAGTGCGTTCCAACAACGCCGTATTAATTTGCCAGAGCGGGACGCGAGGGCAAATTAGGACGTTGTTGAATGCACGAAAAATAATTTCCGGATATGAATTAATGCTCGAATGGAGATTCGGTAAGAAAATCGTAACGACACACACCCTAAGAAGAAGTAATGTCTACCTACAAAAAAATTCCAAGAAATTTTTTTTTGTCTTAGATACGGCTCGTGAACTAATTTTTCTATTGGTCATTAATGAGTGTCGTACGATTTTCTCAGTAATTTCATGGCGCACAATGCAAATTGCCATAGCGATAGGTGTAATATTTATGGTAGAGATGAATTACTTAGAAAAAAGTATATCACGTGATCGGCGCAGTCTACTAAAACGCGTTTAGACGGGAACTTGCTGACTTAGGATAGTTCGGACAGCTCTATAATCATTCATTAATTATTATAATTGTTACAAATGTTTGTAATATTTGGCCCATTCGCAAGATTGTACTTGTAAAAACAACATCGTAAAAAACTAATTCTTAGCAAAAACATCTGTATTACGAGCCTTTTAGAATGCGGAGATTTTACCTAAAATCCAGGAAACATTAGGGAGAAACGTCAGCAGGTGAAAGCAGAATTTTACGGGGTAACTTGTTAATGAGACTTTTTAGCTGTAATGCTAAGCTTGACGTTCCTCAAATATTTTAGGTGTTTAAGCAAGCCTAATACCTCTGTTAGTCATTGGGAAGAGAATAGTTTTCACACGGCCACAATGTTGAATTTGAGTGGGGTAACATTTTAACCAGGATTAAATACATATTGTTATGATACACTAAGAGTAGGTGCAAAATAAAGATATAAAAATGATAAATTTGGAAGATTATTACAATAAAAATTTAAGGTGTTTAGATAAGATTGGGTGTTAATTTCAAAATGAATAATGAAAATTAATTAAGACAATGAATAAAGTAATATGATAAGTAAATAGCAATTGAGTATTCAATTTTGATGGTTGAGTTCAATTTTAATAAAGTTTCAAGCCAAGGTTACAATTGACAAATGTGCTTGCGATAATAATAAAGAATTGTAGCATATAATAATAGGACATTAATATTTTTAAGAAGGCAATAAGAATTGTAACTACGAGAGATATAAAAATTTGTTTAGGGAGTTATATAAACAAACTCAAGAAAAATGTATACCGAATTTTGAAATAACTAATTTTGAGAATAAAAAGGTTGAAATTATGCCTTATTTTAATTAACTGTTTGGTAAATTACAAAATAAGGGGCTATTAATAAAACTACGTTGTGTTAAGTGTGAAAATATAATATTGATTTAATAAAACCATACAGTCAGTGAAGAGATTATGCAATACAGTGAATATAATAGAAATAACACAGAAGATTACATTATTTGAAGGGATTTGGATTTATTGATACATGCAGGATATAATTAGGATTCACTGGTGACGTTGGTGGTTGCATGGAAGACGGGTCAAACATTTAAAAGGAAGTTGTCGGAATTAGCTGTTTGATTTGGACGGTTCTGTGGGTGTTGCTGGATACTGAAGTACTGTCTGAGGAATAAAGAAGGTTAGATTGGGATCATCTATAATACTGAAACTTACCAGGAATCGATTGGAGTGACGGTGACATTGATAAAGGGAGCAGGGCTGGATTCTACGAACAATAGGAGTTATTGACAGGTAAGATGCAGTTTGAAGGTTGACGGACCATCATAGTTGTGACTAGTGGAGGAATAAGCGGTAGGCGTTGCAGACTGTGAACATCAGGAGCTGTGGACGTTGTGAAGCTGTTGGTATTTGGATATTTGCAGTGAAAGCTGAAGAAGTTTTAAGGTTTGTGTTAATAATTCATATAAAAGCATTTTGAATAATAAAAAATAAAAGAAAGAGTGAAAATAAACATAATACAGTACTTACTTTGGTGAATTGATTAATAGATGTGTCAATGTAAAGGATAATTGTCAATACTTGGTTTGATTAGGTGTAGAAGTCAAGTTGACAGTAAATGTCATTTAGTAGTCAAGGATTTATATAGAATTTAAACTTCAACTAATAGATAACTAGATTGGCGAACCACCCTGATAAGAGTACTCAATTGAAATAATTAGTGAAAAGTAAAATTTAACATTGATTTAAAAAAGAAATTAATTAAGGGCTAGCTCGAAGTGGTGCATTACAATATTTTAACTCGCTTACAAAACGATTTGTAGTTTAACTAAGTATTCAGAATTTGTTTTAATATGTATACGTCAAACGTACGAGAGTAATATTACGAGTGTAGCGAAGATGGTCAAACAATAATTGATCTGTGGTTGTGGCCGACGCGAGGCCCCCGACTCCTCCTTCGATGAATATGTCGACACCGAATGCACGAGGACGGTATTACGATGACTATTGCATACATCTGCCGAACGATGTCATTTGACCAATGATCGAACTCGCTTTTTTAACTTTCAACCAATCAAAAATGAGTTGCGTCGATAATTATTGTTATATAACAACTTATCGGTAATACACCACCTTACTCATTAAAATGATGATTCGTTAGTTTTTTAATCGATTCAAAAAATAGTCACGCAAAATATAATGCGTGCATAGTGCCTTGCTTCGATAATGCTGACCATATTGCACTCCCGCTGGATTGTTTCGCCGACAGCGAATCTGGAGGGCGTATTTTCTAAACAATCCAGCTGGTCGTGCAATCTGACCAGCAGTATCGGCAAGTCACTATGCACTTAATACATTACTGTTGATAACGAATTTGTAGGGCTTAATCCGCCTAGTGTGTCTAGCATTCGTAGTGTTTTTAAATACTAGTTACGAATCAGATGACCTGTGGATTCAAACCCACGCGTCGCTACCGGGAGCAATTGATCTGCAGGTGCTAACGTCACCTCCGAATGGGCACACACTAATGATGATATCGAGATCCACCCCTGCTTTGATTCGAATGATTCTTCTGGTATTCAGACATCACCGAGATTGCATGGTAAATAATGAAAATGATTTAATGACTCCGCCTTCGATGTATCTAATCAGCGTTACGTCTTCACCAAGGTTTTAATAAGTCGAGTATCAAGTAGAAGAAGACGTCGAGGTCTATCAAGATTTACAAAGGGCCGTTGATGGGGCTGCTCGTTTAAGGGAAATTCCATATAATTGATACACACCACCACCCTACGAAGCTAAAGTCGGCGAAGTATCGATAACTAGTGCTCTATCGAACTATTTTTCCTATTCTCAGCGCAGCTTTTCGGATTCGATCATTTCGACATTTTTTTTTAATTTCAGGGGTTGTTGCAGAAATTAATCAATCATTTGACTTCGATAAGAGAGAAAAAATGCTGCTCCAGTATTGGTGTTGGAAAAGTTTGCCGAAGGGTTGGCAGTTAGCAGTTACTTTAACAAGTTTTGAAAGAGTTGACAGCAAAGTGTTTAGTGAAGTAGCAACGGTTTCAGCGATTTCTATAAACAATTTTGACTAAATTTTGAGGAAAGTCATTGGAAAAATTCAGAGAAAGAGGAGGAGATTCTAAAAAATTTTCTAGTGAAATTTCTAAGAAGTTTACCGAAAATTTTCAAAGAATTTGCGGTAAACTATTTTAGCAAGTTTGCAACAGTTTTGCTAAAAGTTATTCAAATCTGCAATAAGAATAAAGAGAGGTTGTAGCACATTTTAGTAAGCTCGACATAAAACTCTTTATTGAAATCCTTAGTAGATCTTAGGCAAAGTTTCCACAAGTTGATAGCAAAGTGCTTACTGAAATACGAATAACTTCAGTGAACTCTTAAACAATTATGAACACATTTAGAGTAAGAAATATTTAAATTTCTAGCTATATCTCGTAAACTCGTGTGATGTTTTTCAGATACGCTGCTATTATTATTGCATCTAAATGATGTTCTCGATTGTTCAATTCTTGTAGACGTGGTTTAGCAACATTTCCAGTAGTGTTGAAAATGTTATTCAAATATGCAACAGTTCGATGACGGATGGGTGGACGTTCAGGGTGTCTGGCTCTCTAGCAGCCTTTCGGGTAGAACGTAATATTGTTACAAAAAAACAGGACAAGGTATTTTTAGTTGTCTGAGTCTGAACTTTTAACTGGCAACTGAAATGTGAATAAATCTGAAATTATTTCAAAACGCCACCGTTACTAATACCTAGAATGAGTTTAGTTTCAAAAGCTTTGATTATTTCTTGCTTAGAAAACGATACAGTTATTCGGCAAATAGCACATTTATCTAGTTTTATAATTATTTTGTGTTGTAGTTTTTGATATTAAGATTTGATATGACATGTAATAGTATATTACATTCCGAGGTGGAAAGTATTTCATTCCTGTCGAGAGATTAAGTAGTTAACCGAGACGCGTAGCGTCGAGGTGATCTTTATCTCGAGAGAGGAATGAAACTTTTCACCGTGGTATGTATACTGTTTTATTCGCAACCACTTTATTAACAATAACTGGAAAAATTATTATATTATGATACGACAGGTTGTGACGCGCATGAATGGCTCAACGAGATTCCCAGTGTCCCTACCTACTCAGCGGTCTGGAATGGATTCATTTCCAACCGGCAATTACTTTTCCGACCGGTTGGAAAGTTACAAGTTGGGAATAGCTCATTTTCCAACTTTTTAAAAGTCAGTAATGATCTTATTACATATATGGTTGCGAATAAAAGTCATTTCATCAACTAGAATAATAAAAATTCATGGCTTCTAGATTTAGAACTTGTTCTAGTTTTTGGAGAATAAAATGCATACGCAACAGCAACATTAAAGTTTTCTACTATTAGTCCAGTCATTATACTTTTGTGGTTACAAAAGGTGGAGGAGTTTTGTCAGAATCGTATGCTCGGTGGCCCTAAGTATGACCTTAAGCTTGCGACCCCAAGCGACCGCCGATTGGGCAGCCATCTTGAAAAAATGGCGACCAAATTAAGTTTTTGGCATAGAAGTCGTTTTATGTAGGTTTCAGAAAAATGATTTTCGATGAAATTTTGAAGAGGATAAAATTTACACGATAGCTTTTATAATTTTTTTTTCAAACTAATGCTTTCCGAGCTATAGGGCCGAACAATAGGGCGAATTTTTTAAAATCTCGTATAAGCACCATTTGCATGATATTTTTTTTTCAATTATGTATAAATTATCCTACCTAAAGTAGTTTAGTGTAGTAAAGTAATAAAAATATAGGCTATCAACTCGGAATACATTTTCTCTTCCAGTACGAACATGTCATGTAAGTATGGCAGCATTTGGTGAATGTCTCTAAATGAAACTGTAAATTTCCCATACGTTCTGCTTGATTGAGCTGTTTTAGCAAGCAAACCATACGGAAGTATAAAACCCAAATCTTTGCCGTTGGAACATTCGTCAAGTTGAGTAAACGTTCTTTGAATTTTCGTTCGACCGATTTGTAGCAGTCATTGTTATCCACTTCCAGAACAGCGGGCCTATCGATGTCGTTGAGTATCACGGTCAATTCAGTTCTTTTCTCATCTGTTAAGTCTATACCATGCCACACGATATTTTTTATCGCCTGATGACATAAAATATGGGCCCTGTTCGCCCTTACATAGGCATGTCGCCCCAGCATTTTCTCTACGGAATGTTCGGCATAGATAGTGGACAATAGTTCCTTCAAACCACTGCCGCACATTAGATAACCGATACATCCTATGAAGGGTGAAGTGAAAATCGCCAAGACGGGGAACAACGTTATGCAACTCTGGACCACAGTGACTGGCGACGATATCTCTAGCTCTAGGCTCTCCGTCCACTGGCCCGACGCCACTGCGATGCGATTACGATGCGACTACGACAGACTTACGATGCGATCGCGAAGGTAACTTGTGTTATGCACATCAGAGCAATTTGTTCTGCCTAGCAAATAGTCAGTGTAATTTTGATGCTATTGGTCGAATTGAAATTTTTTCTCAATACTATTGGCTGATAGGACTGTTTAAAAAATAATCACAATCATTTTACAGAATGTCACGTCGTCTCAGTGAGTGGACGGCATTAGAATAGAGAGTTGGTCCAATATCACGACTTTGTCCACTCGTGAGATTTCTCAATAGCAACAAAGATTCGTGAATCTAGTTAAAATTATCAAAAAATTATCATCACTTATGTAATTGTTGTTGACAATTTTTGCTCTTCAGATTGTCTCGTTTCTCTTGCTTTAGAAAATATCGACTCGTGCAAGCACTCGTCATTATTTTCGTCGCCACAGAGACTCGTATCTAAATCGCAAAAATTATTGTCGGCAACATTTTGACCTCTAGTACTATTACTACTGAAAATCGTACGACACTCATTAATGACCAATAGAAAAATTAGTTCACGAGCCGTAACCAAGACAATAAAAAAAATTCTTGGAAATATTTTGTATGTAGACCAGCTTAACTGTGAGGGTTTGTAGCGTTACGATTTTCTTACCGAATCTGCATTCGAGCATTAATTCATATCCGGAAATTATTTTCGTGCATTCCAACAACGTCCTAATATGCCCTCGCGTCCCGCTCGGGCAAATTAATACGACGTTGTTGGACCGCACTCAAAAAAATTTCCGGAAAGAATTAATGCTCTTATGAGATTATATGTGAAAATTTTGCTCATGATAGGGGAAATTTTTTGCTGCGATAAAATAAAAGTATTGTACTCTCTATTATTTTTTACATAGAGATGGACTCAGATGTGTACTTATGGGGGTCATACAGGTGTTGGATCACCCCCCCCCCCCCCCAGACGCTTTAGAAATAACTACCTAAATAAAATTCATATTAAACAAAAAATTACCTGTAAGTTCGAACATAGTGTAACGCCGACGCGAAGTATAACTTCCCTCCTAGAGCACACCAAGAGCAAAATCTTAGTTGCATCACTAGATGGACTTCCTTTTCGCTTTGCTGTCCTTATTTCGTATGTACCAGTAAAAGCTACAAACACATCATCATTGTCACTCGAAATAATTTTCCGCCAGACAGAACAAATTGCTCTGATGTGCGTAACACAGGTTGCCCTTGCGATCGCATAGTAAGTCTGTCGTAGTTGCATCGTAATCGCATAGCTGTGGCGTCGGGCCAGTGGACGGAGAGCCAATAAAGCTAGAGATATCGTCGCCAGTCACTGTGGTCCAGAATTGGATAACAAGAATTTTGATAATGAAAGCAACTCATAGAAAGTGGAATAGATTTTTTTTTACTTTCCGCGTCTGAAAGACGTAGGAAGTATAGTAATCATGAAAAAATCACCTTCAAAGATTTCTTCAGATCTTCACGTTTCAGGGCCCGTAGATGACGAAAAAGAGGTTTTCTCAATTCCGCGTGTCTGTCTGACTGTTGGCGGTATGACTCAAAAACTATTTCTTACAGGAAGACGATATTTTGCATGCATATTATATGTTTACCTGGCAAGAAACCTAGAAAATTTCGGAGAAATATACCGGGTGTCAACAAATTTATTAGACAAGTCATAACTTCTCGAGTATTAGGTGTATCAAAATGAGATTTGGTATACTCGTAGCTAAATGGTATAGGGAGAGGATAGGTATTATGCATCTTGGCTATCCATGGCACACTTGACAAAATAAAATAAATTATTATCCAGTATTTTGCTGAGAAATATTTAATTTATGAGCTTATTTTTAATCCAATCGTAAATAAATTAGTATCGTTAGATTGGCCAAAATATCCTCTTTTCGGAAAGTGCTTGTCAAAAAAGGGTCGCCATTTAAAAAAAAATAGTTAGACACGAAAATGTTATTTTGTCAACTTGTCTTATTCCTATCTATCATACTAATCACTAAAACTTTGCGATTGTAATTTTCTGACATCACCTGAGGTCCTTAGATTAGTTTGCGTCCAATCATGGCCACCTAGATGCAATACTAAATGTGTCTTTAAAAAAATCAAGTAGGCTTAAAAAATGTCTAAAATATCACATTCTGATCGAGAATTGTCTCAGAAATCCAAAAATATAAAAATATACAGGGTGTTCCATTTGAAAATTCGAAACCGGAGCCATTTCCGGTAAAACCGGAAGTGACCAGAAAGTGAAAAATATTCGAAAACTCTCCTCCCCCTATACCATTTGTCCATACCAAATCTCATTGTGATATACCTACTACTCTAGAAGTTATGACTTGTCTAATAAAATTGTTGACACCCTGTATACAGGGTGAGCACCTTAAAAAATTAAATTCTGTTAGTTTTTGCTTCACCTGAGGAATAAATACAAGTAATAATTTGCACATAGCTCAGGCTTTATCATTGGCGAAACTGAGACCTAACAGATACAGAGTAACCATCACAAATTTGACAGAATAGTATGATGCTTTCTAATGCTATGGAAACTCGTCCACTTGAAGCACGCCCGTGGCTCGGTTATTCTAGCCGGGAGCGCAAAGTGCCGATCCCAGCGGACTATATTTTTACTTCCCTCGTCTAAAGAACGAAGGAGTATTTTATTTACATAAGACAAAAGTAATAATTTGCTAATAGCTCAGGCTTTATCATTGGAGAAAATGAGACCTAACAGATACAGGGTAAATATCACAAATGGGACAGAATCGTATGGTGCTTTATAATGCAGCAGAAACTCGAGCTATCCGAACACGCCTATGGCTTAGTTATTTTAGCGGCGGACAAGAGACTGGCTCAATATATCCGCCTCGGAGATCAGAACTTTAAATCCCAGCGGACAAAATTTTTTTAAATTTATAAATTGATCAAATTCGACCGAGCGAAGTTTCATGTAAACTCCTTTACAGATTTTGCAGTAAAAAGTTTACTAGAGGTTTTTTAATGTTAACTTGTATATAAGAACTCCAATATTTAATTAATCATTTATTTTCATTGACGGGAAGACCATTTATAACTTAATACAGATTGACAAACTACATTAAATTAAGTTAAATTTAGCTAAATTACCCTAATAACATCCCTATCAAAAATTATTAAATTAATTCTAAGAACAGATGATTTACACTTACTCTAGAAAGTGTCAAATAAATCAATATCTGCATAATAGATGTTCACTTTACGACACATCTTAGAAATAGCAGAATAATAATTATAATTAGTTTTATGCAATGATACAAACAACATATTAGCCTTTCTTAGTGTACGAGCAGTTACATGTAACTCAATACTACACAAAATTTGATGACTTTGGTTGTAAATTAAACACAAATCAAAAGTAAGTCTTCTAACTGTAAGAGTTTTCATATTTAAACAATTTAGAATGTGATCATAATTTATATAAACAACATTAATTTAATTTTGAAAGCTGCAAATCTAAAAAACCTATTTTGCATGCGTTCAATGCTTTTACCTGCTATTGATATGGTCTAAAAGTGGCAAAGCATTTTAAGTAAATTGTAATTAACACGCAGCTTAATTATTAAAAGGAAATTGATTAGAATAGCATGGTTTTGTCATTAAAATTTTTATTTCCTACAATAGTATCCGCACGTCTTTAGTAAATTAGATTTTCTATTACATTTGAAATTTTCAGTAAAGGTTGCATTACACGGTCTGTGGAGCGACGTGCCTCGCGTGCGGAGTGCGGAGTGACGCGCCGATGTGTGTCTGGAACGAGAACGACGGCGATCTCACGGCCTGTAAATTGACACTTATTACATTGTTTGACCACAACATGTAGCCACTTTAAAAGGTACGGTTGCAGTCAATAAATTCTAAGCACTGATTTGACATTTTATGACTTTTTATGAAATTTGGTAAATCAGGCTTAAACCTCAGGTTACATTATCCTGGAGACGGTACATACGTCATAATGCACACTAATTATCTTCCGTGAACAATTATAACATGTTTATTGAAGAAAAACAAGAACATAAATGAATATAGAAAATACATGTATAAAAACTAATATTATTTAGCAGATCCATTTTTGCCTATTATATTATTCAATCTTCTTGGCATTCATGCTACTAAAACTTCAGTATAGTTTATAGTAGTTTGTACAACGAGAGTGGATATGATGTCCATATCGCACGAGGATAAAGTTTGAGCACGACGCCGTAGGCGGACTGCTCAATTATCCGAGGGCGATATGGACATTCCACTCGAGTTGTACAGTGTATTTTTTCTACGACCTATCAATGGAAAAGAATGGAAAATTAAAAGAAAATTTATTCAACGCTAATTAATAAGATATCTTACAACAAAATCACGTTTGCCACAAACAGGGCACAGCAGGGCGTGCCCATTGCAAAACAAACAATTAATGAAAGGTAATCACGACTAACGTGGATTGTGATTGGTGTATTTCATATCCACCCTTGTGTGGATATGAAATCATATACGTTCAGTTAACTACAATTGCCTACATATCCATTCTGTAGATTGTGAAGAAAACCGAATATATACATGCGGGAGTAGAAAAAAGTTAATTCGTTACACTCTTCTTGAATTATTTCCCATAACCGTTCGGCATTTTGCGGACGAAAATTATCGTCTCTTTCATTTTCTTTACCATTAAACCCCACACATTTTCGATAGGTTCAAATCCGAACTGCGGGAAGGCCAAGGCAGAACTCGTATGCCTTGCTGCTGCATCAAATTTGATGATAATGCTAGCTGATGAATAGGACAATTGTCAATTAACCTATGCCGAAAATGTTAATAGGCGATACATTCCGAGTTATCTTATTATATTTTTTCCGCTGCTTATCCAAATTGTCCTAGATTTTTGAAAAAAATCGTTTGGTTTGTCACCTGTCACCAGGATTAGTTTTCGTGAGCCGTGTTACCTATGAGTGTCACATGTCACATAAACACTTGCAATTTATAAATAAAACGTCTAAATCTGCATCTTGCTTTGCTAATTTTATTATCCTAGGAACTTAATAATAATATTAAGTTCCTTGGTCAAGAAAAAGCAGCAAACAAATATAATCACCGACTTACACGTTTTGTTACTAAGGCTGTATCACTGACTTACATGATCAGCAGCGGGAAAAATCATATTGGGAGAAGACATCATTCACTGGGCGGAATGATATTATCCAATATACCACGGTAGACCTCTACATTATTTCTACCGTTTATACACGTTAAAACGTCAGTTCTTGGGCGTTAATCCAGCACCAGACATTTACAGAAAACCGATCTTTGCTGCTACTTTTTGAATATAACGTTCATGAAAACGACTGTTTGGGGTCTATGTACTTTAACACGACCGTTATAGCACGATCGAAAAATCTTCTCATCTGTGAAAATAACATTCTGCCAGAAATCTAATGGTTATAGGCAGTATTCCAACGCGAATCCTACTTTCTGTTCTTTGGTTGAGTCAAAAATGGTTTCTTAGCTGGAAGATTTCGTAGATCACATCCTTTCTTGATACGACGTTCGAAGAGAACCCGGAAAATTTGTTTCAGCGTGTGCTACTGTATCAGAAAAGAACGGGTTTTCTTGTAGAAATTGAATCAAATTAACATCTTCCACCTCTGTAGAGATTCTAGGCCTGCCACTACCCACTTGCCATTCAAACGATTGACGTTAATTCCATACTTTCTGTAGGTTGTGCACAGTGCTCTTAGCTATAAGCCGTTCACGATCTTTTTGGGACAGAGTTGGCTATGATTTTTTCTTTTCATGTTGGACTAACTGATTCGGTGATGTAGCGGATACAACTTTATTTTTCTGTCAGTGTCTGTTCGACATTTTCTTGTCACCGCATTGCCAGATTTATTATTTTAATATTCGTAAGAAAATAAATGATTTATCAAGTGTGTAAAAATAATTTTAATTTCCGTCAAAGGAAAAGCCAAATTGCTCAAAATAATTTTGTTACAACAAAAAATTTCCATTAAACGATGCTACTTCGAATTTAAAGAGGACAGACCAGATTTAAAAGAACACGAGTTGATGTCGAGACTAGAGAATATATTTGCTGTACGTTAAAATGATGCATTATTCTTAAATACTTGTAATAACGTCATGTTAAACCGATGGTTCAAAGAAGATCAACAGAGATGAAAATAGAATAGTACGCAAGTATAAGAAGAATAAACTCGAACTCATTGGTAATGCGCCATCGCGTACAGCTTTAATGGTTTGAGTAATGGGCTACTGGCCGATTTCAGCAGAATAGCTGACCGCAGTATTTTGTTGTTTTTGAATTAATTTATGCTGTTGTGAATTTGGTGGTTGTGCTTTGAGTAGTGGTTATGAAAAGAATTAGTTGCAAGAATGGATTGCTATATTTGTAAAAACAATAACAGCGTACATAAATACAATAATCCAGCGTAATAATGTATAATAATTTACTATCTATACCTATTTATTACTATTTTGGTGTTGAAATGTTATGTAGCAGATGTGAAAATCAACATGAAGTAAAATCAGCAAGCCATCCATTTGACAAGATATTTACATTTTTCACGTGTTAATTTCTATAAGACCAATATTGCTCAATTGCTCTACTAAATTGATTTGGCATCAGTTCATGATGTCTTTATTCTTCGACAACGGCAAGCAAGCAAGCATGTAAAATAAAGTGGCATGTTCATATCATGTACACAATTCTTATACAAACTGCAATAAACGTTAATATTGAATGCTTTTGTTATGCATTATTTCTCATTTTCGTTTCTGTCGTCCATTCTCAAATCATTTCTAATTTTTTTATCCTTAATTTAAACAGAGATCCGGCAACAATGTACCTATTCAGAAAATATAACCTTAAACTGAAAACAACCTAACCTAACACAAAAAGTGTCAATTTCCATTAGGGAGTTTAGTTGCCACAGAGGTACTGCCAACAAAATTACTAGATGGTCATAGCCTCACCTGACCCAAAAAGATCGCGAACGGCTTATATGTGAAACCTTACTGCTACTCTTCTTTCTGACCAACCCTCTTTCAGCAATGTTACAACCCTCAATTTTTCTGCCAAAGATAAAGGTGGCATTATTTTTTATTCTTGACGTTTACGCCAACATGACAGTTTTATTGGCCGCAACTGTAAATGACTACTGAATTGAAAAATTTAACAGTCGAAGATCACGCGTCGTGTGACTGCATACCCGAGACGCTCCTCTCCGCGCGCGGCGCGTTTTCTTTGAAGTGTGCGCCACAAGTTCGTCGCGCCGGACCGTTCTCACGGCGCGTGGGGCGTCAAGTCACGCGCCAAGTGCGTCACTCCGCACGCCGTGTAATGCTAGCTTAAGACATATTCTGAGAATTTTTGCCTAACCTGATAGTTTACTTTGTTTGCGGTGGTGTATGGAAGGTTGCATATCCTCTTTGTGAAAAGTTTAGAATTTTGCATAATTTTGAGATAAGGGGATTTTTGGAAAACTATTGTCTGATTCCTGTTTCCGGTTTTTGTGTGGTTCTTCTGACAGCATCTGAGGGAAAAATAAGGTCCTGAGTTTTGTGCTATGGATACCATATTTGGATATGGAATAATATTTCCCTTTGAAGTGTTTTGCTTTGCGGAGACACATGCTGCCACACAAGACGATTCCGTCCAACAAGAAACCTGGGTTAAACTAAATGCTCTCCTGAATATTCACAGTAACGAAGACCTTGGGTTACATCGTGGAGAAAATTGGTTACTAACCACCACCTACCACGTTCGGCTTAACCTAGTTCCTAGGCGATTTCCTTGGGGTAGGTAATTTACATTTCGTCAATCCTTGATGATCGGTCCCAACAGCAGGGCTGCGTCGAGTTCGCCTGGAGCTCTCCTTCTTCGAGGACAGACATTCATAGCTGTCGTTGGGCCTTTGAACGCTTCTACCCTCTTCGGAAGCTGGTAAGCGAAGCTGGGGCCAATCCTCTGGACCCGCCGCACCTGCCATAAGCTGCCTGTGGTTGGCCACCAATTTGCAACGCTCGTTCTTACCTGCTGGGACCAGCTGTCATTTAGCAGCGTATCAGGTCAGATCAAATTTTATTTTCCCGCAATCTGCCGAAGGTGTGTGTCGTTACTTGGCTACTCCACTTGATTTAATCGTGTGTGCCTACCTGTCCC